>CATNWA010009460.1:107500-245000 GCA_951230385.1 Staurois parvus
GAAACTTATAGTGCAGCTGCTCTGGTACAGCTTCCCCTCCAGTAAGGAAAACAGTGAGCAGCACAGTAGAGGCGTGATCTGATGACTAATGAGGTAATGACAGAGGTAGAGCAAGCAGAGATACACAGAATGGAAGAAGCAGAAGTGAGAAAATCCTTGCATTGCAAGTCCTCAGGTACAGCTTCCCTTCCAGCAAGGAGAACAGTGAGTAGCACAGTAGTAGCATCATCTGAGGACTAGAGGGGTAATAATTGAGGGAGAGCAAGCACAGATTCACAGAATGGATGAAACAGAAGCAGGAGATCCTTGCACTGCAGGTCCTTCGAGTACAGCTTACTTTCTAGCGAGGAGAATAATGAACAGAAAAGCAGTGGCATCATCTGAGGACTGGTGGGTAATGATAGACGTAGAGCACGCACAGATCCACAGAACGGATGAAGCAGGAGATCCTTGCACTGCAGGTCCTCGGGTACAGCTTACTTTTTAGCAAGGAGAACAGTGAACAGCACAGCAGTGGCATCATCTGAGGACTGGAAGGGTAATGACAGATGTAGAGCAAGCACAGATCCACAGAATGGATGAAGCAGAAGCAGGGAGAACCTTGCACTGCAGTTCCCCAGGTACAGCTTCTCCTTCTGCAAGGAGAACAGTGGGTAACACTGTAGTGACATCACCACACATAACTCCAGTCCTGGTGAGACAAGTGGCACGTGCAACTTGGCTTTGCTTCTTTTGCTTCTTCAGCATCAGTGGGTAGCAGGCGAACTTTGCATGCAGGTCCTCGGGTACCCCCTGTTGCCTGGTGGGGTAACAAGCAGGAGAGGTGCAGGAAGCACTGATCCGAAGATAATGGATGAAGCAGGCGAACTTTGCATGCAGGTCCTCGGGTACAGCTTCCTCTCCAGCAAGGACAACAGTGAACAGCACAGTAGTGGCATCATCTGATGACTGGAGGGATAATGATAGAGGTAAAGTAAGCACAGATCCCAGAATGGATGAAGCAGGGAGATCTTTGCACTGCAGGTCCTTGGGTACAGCTTTCCCTCCAGCAAGGAAAACAGTGAGCAGCACCGTAGTGACATCAACAAATCTCACTCCAACCTGGTGGGACTATTGGTCAGAGGTAACAGGGCCTACGATGATCTCATGTAGATATACATCTATGAGGCTAAAGAATGGGAGTGCCTAGAATGTGTAATAACAGCTTCTCTCTCCACACCAGATTGCTTTGGAAGCCGCAAAGGCTCTGGATGACAAGAGCTGCTGGGAGAAGCTGGGCGAGGTGGCTCTGCTGCAGGGCAACCATCAGATCGTGGAGATGTGCTACCAGCGAACCAAGAATTTTGATAAGCTCGCCTTCCTTTACCTCCTCACCGGGAACCTGGAGAAACTGCGCAAGATGATGAAGATCGGTAAGAGATGCAGACCACGTAGATCTCCTCCTTCCTGCTCTTACATAATCCGCTCCTGGGTTCATGTGGTGGACACATTTGGTGGACCACATAGAGGACTAGTGTCCCAGGGATCTTTGTATCATCTGCAGATTTCTCTCCATGATTTGTTTACATTGGGAGTTTTACGGCAGGCCATGTACATGTTCCTGTTTTCCCGACACGGGGATGCATAGGCGTTGTGTGCGTCCCAGTGCCGGTGTCCTATTCATTTCTGTTGGGACCTGGTGTCCGCCCTCCCATCCATACCAAGCCCTTCAGGTCTGGTATGGATTTTGAGGGGAACCCCCATGCAAAAAAAAAAAAAAAAAATGGCGTGGTGTTCCCCCCCCAAAATCGATAATAAAACCCTTATCTGAGCATGCAGGTCAGGAAAGCACCTTGTCCCCATGTTGATGAGGACAAGGGCCTCTTCCCCACAACTCTTGGCTGTGGTTGTGGAGGTCTACGGGCGGGGGGCTTATCGGAATCTGGAAGCCCCCTTTTGACAAGGGGGCCCCCAGATCCCAGCCCTCCCCATGTGAATGAGAATGCAGTACATGGTTCTGCTACCCATTCACAAAAAAAAGTGCAGTGTAAAAAAAAAAAACAGGAGACAGTCTTTGACAAGTCCCAAGTATTAAAAAAAAAAAAAAAAAAATGTCCCCCGAAGTAGATGCCCACCGCTACCCGAAAGAAGAAACCCCCGCTCCACTTGCGACGCTGGCTTCCGCCGTCTGACCGTTCTTAACCACTTAAGGACCGCCCTATAGCAGATCTACTGCTGCTACAGGGCAGCACCTGTGCGCAAAATCACGTACATATCCATGATTTCGCATTTCCAGGTAGGGGGCGCACCACCGTTTGCGGCCGCGGATGTCAATCACTGGGGTCCCGGGCGGTAATTACTGAGCATATCCGACGGGGAGGAAGATTGTTTTGTTTACAAACAATCATCCTCCTTGTCAGCTTGAGCACACTGTTCAGGGTGGCCGTACACAGCACAGCCATCCCGATCAGTGTGCTTACAGTGAAGAACACACCCCCTAGTAAAACACACCCATCACACAGTTAACCCTTTGATCGCCCCTTCTATTAACCCCTTCCTGCCCAGTGCCATTAGTACAGTGTCAGTGCTTTTGTTTTTTAGCACTGATCATTGTATTGGTGTCACTGGGGAATATCAGTGTCACCAAGTCAGTTCCCCCCCAGTGTCAGAATGTCCGCCGCAGTCACTGCTAAAAGTCGCTGATCGAAGGGGTTAGTTTTGGGCTGAATCACCAGCCCATCTATGACCGTAGTTTGTGCACAGCCGACTATCACACCTATATGTTCTTGTGCTATGGGCTTTAAAGGGGAACTAAAGTCCTCAATAACTTACCTCTCCTTTAATGTCACAAGGTCCCTTGCCGGCACTGGTTTCTTCCAGGTACTGTGTTCTGGCGGTCTTCATTTGGCTGGTGTGGGAGGACGTCACTCCTTTGTATGCGCTCGGTCATCCCGGCACACAGGATCTGTGCCGGAATGTAAACTCAGCTGCATATGATGTGAAGTCGGTGCCCCCTTTGTGGCTATAGAATGGCCTCCATTCTGCTAGGAAGGCTTTCTACAGTACTTTGGAGCGGGCCTGTTGGGTCATTGCAAGTTGTCAGGTATAGCTTCCCCTCCAGCAAGGAGAACAGTGAGTAGCACAGTAGTGGCATCATCTGAGGACTAGAGGGGTAATGATCCAGGGAGAGCAAGCACAGATCCACAGAGTAGATGAAACAGAAGCAGGAGATCCTTGCGCTGCAGGTCCTCGAGTACAGCTTACTTTCCAGCAAGGAGAACAGTGATCAGAACAGCGGTGCCATCATCTGAGGACTGGTTGGGTCATTCAGTCTTCCTTTATATCTTGATTTACAGCCGAGATCCGTAAGGACATGAGCGGGGGCAGTACCAGAACGCCCTCTACCTGGGAGACATTGACGAGCGAGTGAGGATCCTGAAGAACTGTGGGCAGAGTAAGTAAAACCTCATCTGCCACGCTGCCTATTCCTTCTAATTGCCCTGCAGAGTTGTACCATGTATGTGTCTTTCCTCTTCTGCAGAGTCTCTGGCTTATCTCACCGCAGCCACACATGGAATTACGGATGAAGAAGACAAACTGCGGGAATCCTTTGACCCAGAGAAAGAAATAGTAAGTGTGTTACGTGGCCTCCTACAACACTACCCATCAGGCATTACACAGCAGCCATGTGGCAGCGACCATTGGAGGGTAACATGCGATTGATTAACCGATGCCGCGCCGCCCTACAGCAGAAATATTGCTACAGGGCAGCACGGGTGTGCGCAAAACCACGTGTATATATACGTGATTTCGCCGTTCCAGGTAGGGGGCGCGCTTGTGCTGCCATTCGCGGTCCCAGCTGTCAGTCACCGGGTCCTGGCTGGTGATTACTCGCCGGCACCCAGCGATCGCCGAGTTTCTCCAACGGGTGAGACCTGTGTATAAACACAGATCTCTCCCGTCAGCCCCTCCGCACTGCTTTGTATGCCTCTGCATAGCAGAGCCATACAAAGCAGTGTGCTTATAGTGGAAAGAATTGTATGACTGCATAGCAGAGCCTTACAGAGCAGTGTGCTTATAGTGGAAAGCTCTCACACAGCCCACGTAATGAAACAGCACACAGTTAACCCTTTGATCACTCCACATGTTGACCAATCAGTGATCATATGCAGAGTAGAAAGCAAGATGTCACTTTGACATCATTGCTTACTACGTGTGAAATCTGTGAATGATCACAGAGATCACATGGTACAGGGCTATTCACAACAGCCTTGTACCATGTGACAAGCTGTGACCAATCACAGCTCTCACAGTATTTCTCAATGGCTGCAGGAATGCAGCCAGAGAGAAGGAGAAATGATTGCTTTTACAGCCTTTAGGGGTATAAAAGCAATCAATGTAAAAAAAAATAAAAATCTTCATAACCCCCCATAAGTAGTACAGTGTCAATGTACTGCTAGGGTGACAGTATGTAAAAAAAAAAAAAAAACAAATATAAAAAAAAAAAAATGTAAAATAAATTTGAAAAATTATAACTTTTGGTTATAAACTAATTTGGGTTATTTTTTTTTCCTAAAAAAATAACAATACATTTTGGCCAAGATGTATGAAGAAAGATTATTTATTTGCAAAATTGTATAAGAAACACTTTTTTTTTAGATTTTTTCATTTATATAGCAAACAAAATAAAAATCCCAGTGGTGAATAAATACCACCAAAATAAAGTTTTTTTTATCTGTCTCAAAAAAATGCTAAAAAATTCATACAGGTACAGTGTTGCATGACCGCACAATTGTCATTCAAAGTGTGATAGCGCTGAAAGCTGAAAATTGGCCTGGACTGGAAGGGGGTGAAAGTGTCCGGACTGGAAGGGGGGGAAAGTGTCCGGACAGGAAAGGAGGGAAAGCGTCCGGACTGGAAGGGGGGGGGGGGGAAAGTGTCCGGACTGGAAGGGGGGGGGAAAGCGTCCGGACTGGAAGGGGGGTGAAAGCGTCCGGACTGGAAGGGGGGGAAAGTGTCCGGACTGGAAGGGGGGGAAAGTGTCCGGACTGGAAGGGGGGTGAAAGTGTCCGGACTGGAAGGGGGTGAAAGTGTCCGGACTGGAAGGGGGGTGAAAGTGTCCGGACAGGAAGGGGGTGAAAGTGTCCGGACAGGAAAGGAGGGGAAAGCGTCCGGACTGGAAGGGGGGGAAAGCGTCCGGACTGGAAGGGGGGGGGAAAGCGTCCGGACTGGAAGGGTGGGGGGGGGGGGAAAGCGTCCGGACTGGAAGGGGGGGAAAGCGTCCGGACTGGAAGGGGGGGAAAGCGTCCGGACTGGAAGGGGGGGAAAGCGTCCGGACTGGAAGGGGGTGAAAGCGTCCGGAGTGGAAGGGGGGGGGAAAGCGTCCGGAGTGGAAGGGGGGGAAAGCGTCCGGACTGGAAGGGGGGGGAAAGCGTCTGGACTGGAAGGGGGTGAAAGCGTCCGGACTGGAAGGGGGGGGGAAAGCGTCCGGACTGGAAGGGGGTGAAAGCGTCCGGACTGGAAGTGGTTAAATACGGTTGGAACATATAACATGCTCCAAAAGGTGAACATATCCTTTAACAAGTGGCTACATAGCGTTTCTCGAGGTGGGCTTCCTAATGGTGTCACCAGTGGGCATTGTGTGTCGAAACGGCCTCTTGTAGTCACTGACAGGGTGACAACGCAGGAGACCATTGGGAGACAGGGATAGGGTATTGTCACCAGCAAGGGCCTGAACAAGGACCTTTGTGGCAGGATCACCAGGAACTATTTACTGCAGAATAAAAAGATGAAACATGATGTTTGAAGTGCCATTCACATGCTTCTGATATTTTCCTGATTGGGATTACATCTACTGTAAAGGAGAATTGTGTTGAGACATTATGGAGGTTGCCATTGCTTCAGTGGCATTTGACTGGCCCGCCAATCCTCAGGCTTCAACGCCTTCTGTGTTTCTAATCCACATGCCTTTTCCGGGTCGGTAAGGTATCGAAGCCTGAGAACTGTATTCATAGAAGTCCGCAATGGCAGCCCTGTATTGCTTTTCCTTCAGGTTTAATGTAGGGAGGCTCCTTGGTACAGTCTACTTTTCTCCTGCCCACCTTACACTGGCACGATTGGTCATCTGATTTAACAGACCACTAAAACCACAATGTCCGCCGGCATCAAAAACAAACAATTGGAGGTGTCATTCAAAGCAAGGTGACTAATCCAGCTAAGCCGGCCACCTAGCTGAGATCAAAATCCGTTCTTTGTGTGTGTGTAGAGCCTGATCAGCCTGTCCTCACATCTTTGTAGATTCCAGAGGTAGACCCAAATGCCAAACTGCTGCTGCCACCTCCTCCGGTTATGCCGCTAGACACCAACTGGCCTCTGTTGACTGTGTCCCAAGGGCTTCTTTGAAGGAACCATCGCAAGTAAAGGTAAGGGTTTCTGCAGAGATATCAAGGGTTCTGAAGAACAAGGCCAGAGAAGGTCCTCTCGTCAAATCACCTCCTATCTCCTTTTTGTCTCTTATAGCCAAAGGTATGGCAGCGGACATCGATGTGGACACTGTTGGAGGAGAAGGTTGGGGAGAGGATGCTGAGCTTCAGCTGGATGAAGGTAAAGCAGATGTCTGATTGTTGGTCTTCTGATGGATGGTCAGGAAGAATGTGTCCTTGAATGCTTTTCTTCTAATTCTAGATGGCTTTGTGGATGCAGGAGAGACATTTGGAGATGAGGCTCCTGGAAAAGGACAGGAAGAAGGAGGTGGATGGGACGTGGAAGAAGATCTGGAACTTCCCCCTGAACTGGTGAGAATCCTTAAAATCAGAGGTGCTTTTTTTGGGGTGTCATAGCTTTAAGAGATTTGCTATTTTTTTTTTATGGACCTCATTCTGTTTTTCTTTCTGGAAAGACAGAATGTCCGTCTTCCCGGTTGTGTAGACTTGTTCCTGCTTGTATAGTGAGGAATTTGCCATCTGCTTCCAAACTTGTTTTTTTCCTGATAGGGAAGCAAGGTGGACGGACATCTTCCTTCCTTCTTTTTTTTTTTTTTTTTTTTCTTTTTTATACCACCGAGCCTTCAGTCTTTCTTACTTTTTTTATTCAGGATGTTCCCTCTGGCCCATCCGGAATGGGAGAAGATGGCTTCTTTGTGCCACCCACCAAAGGCAGCAGCCCGGCACAGGTAAGACATTAGAGGTGTTCACATACAGGACCGGACCAGAAAGGCTCACCAGACCAGAAAGGCTCACCAGACCACTGAAATTCAGGAAACTTTTATTCTTGAATATTACATGGAAAACTGGTTTGAATTATTCCTTTTTGCTGTGAAAGAAATGAATGAATATGTGGTGTGACTGTGAAGATTGCCGTGTGACCGAATAAAACGATCAGATGGGGAAAGACGATGTCCTGTCTTATATAATGGTAGTTTGCTAGATGTTGACCGTTATTTCTGTCTATTGCAGATGTGGTGCAACAACTCCCAGCTTTCTGTGGATCACATCTTGGCCGGGTCATTTGAAACGGCAATGCGGGTGAGTTCAGAGCTCTGAATGGGGAAAATAGCAAAAGGTCAGTTGGTAACTAGCCAGGAAGAGGCATGTGGGAGGGGCCTTCTATTGCAATGGCTCATGCAGTTAGCTGGTAACTAGGGAGCATGTGTGAGGGGCCTTCTATTACAGCTGGTAACTAAGGAGCATGTGCGAGGGGCCTTCTATTACAATGGCTCATGCAGTTAGCTGGTAACAAAGGAGCATGTGGGAGGGGCCTTCTATTACAATGGCTCATGCAGTTAGCTGGTAACTAAGGAGCATGTGGGAGGGGCCTTCTATTACAATGGCTCATGCAGTTAGCTGGTAACTAAGGAGCATGTGGGAGGGGCCTTTTATTACAATGGCTCATGCAGTTAGCTGGTAACAAAGGAGCACATGCGATGGGCCTTCTATTACAATGGCTCATGCAGTTAGCTGGTAACTAAGGAGCACGTGCGAGGGGCCTTCTATTACAATGGCTACAGTTTGCTGGTAACCAAGGAGCATGTGGGAGGGGCCTTCTATTACAGCTGGTAACTAAGGAGCACGTGGGAGGGGCCTTCTATTACATCTGGTAACTAAGGAGCACATGGGAGGGGCCTTCTATTACAGCTGGTAACTAAGGAGCACGTGCGAGGACCTTCTATTACAATGGCTCATGCAGTTAGCTGGTAACTAAGGAGCATGTGGGAGGGGCCTTTTATTACAATGGCTCATGCAGTTAGCTGGTAACTAAGGAGCACGTGCGAGGGGCCTTCTATTACAATGGCTCCTACAGTTTGCTGGTAACTAAGGAGCACGTGCGAGGGGCCTTCTATTACAATGGCTCCTACAGTTTGCTGGTAACTAAGGAGCATGTGCAAGGGGCCTTCTATTACAGCTGTTAACTAAGGAGCATGTGGGAGGGGCCTTCGATTACAATGGTTCATGCAGTTAGCTGGTAACTAAGGAGCACGTGGGAGGGGCCTTCTATTACAGCTGGTAACTAAGGAGCCCGTGCGAGGGGCCTTCTATTACAATGCTCATGCAGTTAGCTGGTAACTAAGGCGCATGTGGGAGGGGCCTTCTATTACAATGGGTCATGCAGTTAGCTGGTAACTAAGGACCATGTGGGAGGGGCCTTCTATTACAATGGCACAAAACCACTTTATTTAGCCGATAACTAGCCAGGGAGGAGTATGTGGGAGGGGCCTTCTATTGCATGCAGGCGGATGGGTGGGAGGCGGTTAATAAAGAAGAGCGCTCCCAACCGCCTCCATTTGCATATATCAGCTGCGTATCTAAATGAAACTTTACAGGATTTTTGTAACTTGAGACTAACTGTGATTCCTGTCCTCTCAGCTCCTCCATGACCAGGTGGGAGTGGTGAACTTCGGCGCATACAAGCAACATTTCCTCCATACCTTCTCCCGAGGACGCAGCACCTTCCAGGCTCTGCCGGGGCTTCCCGCCATGTACGGCTACCCACAGCGCAACTGGTAAGAGCTCCCCGGACGCATCCTGAGGTGTAGTGTGTGTTTCCTGCGCTCGGGAACATAAATCGGCAACATCGCTGACCATCGTCTGAAAATGTCAGAATAATTCCAGATGGGTTTTGCTCTTTTATGATCCGCAAGCATGCAGCAAGTGAAGTCACAGAGATGATAGAATTCTGATGGTGTGCAGGCTTTGTTCTGGGTCAGATCAGAGGGGTCAGCAGGAGGAATGGTCACCGATAGCAGCCTACTTGAGGTCACCGCGAAGTCAGCTGACTGGTCAGATACTAATCCCATGTTCTCGGTGTTTGTAGGAAGGACGCGGGATTGAAGAACGGACTTCCTGCGGTTGGTCTGAAGCTCAGCGATCTCATCCAGCGGCTGCAGCTGTGCTACCAGCTCACCACGTCCGGCAAGTTCGAAGAGGCGGTGGAGAAGTTCCGCCTGATTCTGCTCAGCGTTCCCCTTCTGGTGGTGGACAACAAGCAGGAGATCTCCGAGGTGGGGGCTTGGCGTCTGTAGAATGGGCTTCTGAAGGCCACTCAAGGGGAATTATCACTTACTGCCCCCCCCCCAATGGGCTTGGCGTCTATAGAGTGGGTTTCTGAAGCCCTATTAAGGGGAATTGTTGCTTACTGCCCCCCCCCCATGGGCTTGGCGTCTCTAGAATGGGTTTCTGAAGCCCGCTTAAGGGGAATTATTGCTTACCACTCCCCCCCCCATGGGCTTGGCATCTCTAGAATGGGTTTCTAAACCTATTAAAGGGAATTATTGCTTGGCGTCTCTAGAATGGGTTTCTGAAGCCCGCTTTAGGGGAATTAGTACTTACCCCCCCATGGACTTGGCGTCTCCAAAATGGGTTTCTGAAGCCCACTTAAAGGGAATTATTGCTTACCGCCCCCCATCCTCATGGGCTTGGCATCTCAAGATTGAGTTTCTCAAGTCCACTTGAAGGGAATTATTGCTTACCGCCCCTCCCCCCCCCTTCATTGGCTTGGCGTCTCTAGAATGGGCTTCTGAAGCCCACTTAAGGGGAATTATTGCTTACCGCCCCCATCCTCATGGGCCTTGTGCATCTCAAGAATGGGTTTCTCAAGCCCACTTAAAGGGAATTATTGCTTTACTTCCCCCCCCCCATGGGCTTGGCGTCTCTAGAATGGGTTTCTGAAGCCCGCTTAAGGGGAATTATTACATTATTACTTACCGCCCCCCATCCATGGACTTGGTGTCTCTGGAATGGGTTTCTGAAGCCCGCTTAAAGGGAATTATTACTTACCTTCCCCCCATTTTGGCGTTTAGAATGGTTTCAGCCCGCTTCAGGGGAATTATTACATTTACCGCGCCCATCCTACATTGTGGTCTCTCCATGGAAATCGAAGCGAAAGGGAATTAACTTACCTTCCCCCCCCTTTTTTTTTTTTTTTTTTTTTTTTTTCAGGCTCAGCAGCTGATCACCATTTGCAGAGAATACATCGTGGGTCTCTCCATGGAATCGAGCGAAAGAAACTTCCAAAAGAGAACTCTGGAGCAGCAGAAGAGGATCTGTGAGGTGAGCTGGAGGGGGGCAGAGAAGAAAAGCACAAATGAGAACATTGGTCCGGCCATGTGATGACATACTGTAGTTCATATTCCTCCTGAGGTGGGCTGGTCCAGAGCACTGCACAGAATGGCACCGCTTGATGACATCAGCTCCGTTCCCTGCAGCATTCTCCTGTGACACGGCCCCGGGGGAAATGGGTTCTTGACGACCTAAGCTCTCAGGAAGTTTGTTTTGACCTCGGCTGTCAATCACCGGGTCCTGGCCAGCGATTACTTGCCGGCACCCAGTGATCGCTGAGTATTTCCGACGGGGGAGAGATCTGTGTATAATCAACACAGATCTCTCCCGTCAGCTCCTGCACACTGCTTTGTATGGCTGTGCATAGCACAGCCATACAAAGCAGTGTGCTTCTAGTGGAAAGCACTCACGCAGCATACTGTGAAACAGCAAGCAGTTTACCCTTTGATTGCCCCAGATGTTAACCCCTTCCTGCCCAGTGCCATTATACAGTCAGTGCTTTTTATTAGCCGGTAATTACTTGCAGGCGCCTGACGATTTCCGAGGACTGTTTTGTTTACGAACAGTCCTTCTCCTCCTCAGCTCGGGCACTGATTAGTGTATCACACACATCCCGCCCCCTAGTAAAACACTCCCAGCACACAGTTTGATCACCCCAGATGTTAACCTCTTCCTGCCCAGTGCCATTAGTACGGTGTCAGTGCTTTTTATTCCCGCAATTTACTCGCCGGCGCCTGGTGATTTCCAAGAACTGTTTTGTTTACTAACAATCCTCCCCATCTCCCCATCAGCTCAGGCACTGATTACAGAGTATCACCCCCCCCCCCCCCCCCCTTTCACGTAAACCAATTAATTTACACGTATTGGGATTTTTTTTTTTTTTTTTAGCAGACACGGAGCGGAATACATTTTGGTGTAAATTTATGACGAAATTTGATTTTAAAAAATTTTTACTGGACATGTTTAATAGCAAAAAGTCAAAAAAAAATTTTTTTTCTCAAAATTGTCAGTCTGTTTTTTTTTTTTTTTTTTTTTTATTGCGCAAAAAATAAAAACTGCACCGGTGATCAAATACCACAGAAATAAAGCTTAATCAGTGGAAAAAAAGACGTAAATTTAATTTGGGTGCATGACCGCGCAATTGTCAGTTAAAGTATCGCAGCGCCGTAACGCAATAAATGGCCTGGTCAGGAAGGGGTGGGGAATCCTCAGTAGGGTGAGAAGGGGGGGGAATCCTCAGGAGGGTGAGAAGGGGTGGGGAATCCTCAGGAGGGTGAGAAGGGGTGGGGAATCCTCAGGAGGGTGAGGGGGGGGGAAGGAGGGGGGGGGGGGAATCCTCAGGAGGTGAGAAGAAGGGGGGGGGGGAATCCTCAGGAGAGCGAGGGGGGGGGGGATCCTCAGGAGAGGAGGGGGGGGGGATCCTCAGGGGAGCGAGGGGGGGGGATCCTCAAGAGAGCGATCCTGGGGGGGGGGGATCCTCAAGAGAGCAGAGGGGGGGGGGGGGGGGGATCCTCAGGAGGGAAGGGGGGGGGGGAAATCTCTCAGGGGGGATCCTCAGGAGGGGAGGGGGGGGGAAATCCTCAGGAGGGCGAGGGGGGGGGAATCCTCAGGAGGGTGAGGGGGGGGGAATCCTCAGGAGGGCGAGGGAATCCTCAGGAAGAGTAGAGTTAATAGCTGCTGCCAGAGGGAGCCGTTGCTGTTGCTGTGACCTTGTGTGTTCCTCATTGCAGATGGCAGCCTACTTCACACACTCCAACCTGCAGCCCGTCCACATGATCCTGGTGCTCAGAACGGCTGTCAACCTCTTCTTCAAACTCAAGAACTTCAAAACGGCCGCGGTGTTCGCCAGGCGGCTGCTGGAACTGGGACCCAAGCCTGAAGTGTCACAGCAGGTGAGACCATTAGGAGTAGCTGGAACTTTTTCCAGATGATCGTCTCAAATAGGAGAAACTCCATGAAAACCTAAACAAAGGCAATGCATGATTTTGCACACTATTTAACCTCTTGGCGGCGGCACCTCCCGGCCCTTTAAGGGTTTCAGAAGCCTGGAGGGCGGGGCATGGTTTTTAAGGTCATGTGACCGCCCTGATTCGCTGTCACGGCGGTCACATGATCGGGAAGGGTCCCGATCGAAAGAGGAGATCGGTACCTTTTTGTGAGTGCTGGACGTGTGCTGGGAGCATGCAGGGCGCATGCTCTCAGCACATATGTTTTTGTTAATTGCGCGCAAACGTGCGGCAGCTCGGTGTCAAGGCCCAGACGCCGAGAGGCCGCACATTTGCGTGCGGCCGGCGTGAAGAAGTTAAAGTGTGGATAAAGGCACCTGTATCAGTCTGAACGAGTGCCCAACGGGGGTTTCTGTGCCTCATAATGTAAAAACAAAACTTCCTCAACCTGCCCTGAGTTAAGTCCTCCTTTATTTGTGTCTCACACGTTCCCCCCACCAGACACTGCGGCTCACTGTGGGAGGGTTTTGGCAACAGAGGAGGTGCTGTGAATACAGAAAGCAGTGGGTGGGACTAGGTATTACCAGATGCTGATTGGCAGGCTACAGGCTTGTGAGTCAGCAGTTATGATGGCAAGAGCCACCACCGGAAACTTCCGATCCTCCCACTGTAGCGCAAGCAGGGACAGCCTGGATGAGAGGCAAATGTGCTCCAAATCCAGGAGCAGTGCAGCATCATCCCCCGTTGTCACAGGAAGCTGCGTTAGGTGAGCCGGCTGTGCCTTTGGGGGGGGGGGGGGGCTAAGAAAGCGGTAAGTGCTGATGTACACATAATTGGGTAGTGCAGCACGCACACACACACACACATATATATAATATAATTTTTTTTTTTTTTCCTTTAAATTTAATAAGTGCTGCACTACCCAATTATGTGTACATCGGCACTTACCACTTTCTTATGTATATCTATCTATATTATATTATTATATAATATATGTATTTATAAGCTTTTTTTCTTTTTATTTACCATTATAATATATATATATATAAAATATTTTTTTTTTAATACATATAGATATTAAATAAAAGAAATTATATATATATATCTTAAATAAAAAAAATATATTAAATATGTATATATAGATATTAAATGTAAAAAAAAAAAAAAAAAAAAATATATATATATATATATATACTATATATATGTGTGTGTATATAGATATTAAAAAAAATATATAGATATATATAAATAAGAAAGTGGTAAGTGCCGATGTACACGTAATTTGGTAGTGCAGCGCTTATTAAATTAAAGGAAAAAAATATATTTACGGTGTGTGTGTATATATATATATATATATATATATATATAAATATATATAAAAATATATACACACACACACACACACACACTTCAGATGGTCAACACAAAAAGTGCCCTGTGGTTACTGGCCCTGTGTGATGTTACATTGTTCCAGCATGTGGTAAAGGGCAGATGTGAATGCTGTGATATTCAGCATGGGGCCTGGCATTGCTGTGTTGTCTCCATAGCCCGGTCACAGTGACACATTTCGGCACAGGAGGGAGTGCTGGTTATGGCCAGGGATGCACAGATACCCTTTTTTTTGATCGGGAAAAAGGAGTTTGGTCAAGTACTCGCCGATACAGAGTATTGATACTTTGTTGTGCGATTTGCGGCAATACAAAACGCATGGACCCAAATTGCACTGCAAAGAATAGCATGTGCAATTCCTGTCCAAATCGCATGTGGTTTCCCCACTGCTCCTCTTTGAACCCGGGCATGTCATTGCTTTCACAGAGGAGCGGTGCGGGAAACCTCCCTGCACCAATCCCGTGCTGTTACAGAAGGAAAAGCTGGGGATTTGAAATCTCTACAGCTTTCTCTCCTCTTAGTGCAGGGATGACAGTACGGGCTAGATGGCTTTTGATTGGGCAGAACCATGGCAGTACTGACCAATCAAAAGCCATCTAGCCCGTACTGTCATCCCTGCAAGGAGAGGAGAGAGAGCCACTTCGCAGGTGTGGGCATTTGAATTTCCTGCTGCTTGCTCTCCTCTTAGGGACGGCTGTATGGGCAAGACAGCTTTTGATTGGTCAGCACTGCCGTGGTACTAACCAATCAAAAGCCATCTAGCCCGTACTCTCATCCCCTGCAAGGAGAGGAGAGAAAGCCGCTTTGCAGGTCCGGGAATTTGAAATACCCGCGGCTTTTTTCTCCTCTCAGTACATGGATGGACAGTGTGGGCAAGACAGCTTTTGATTGGTTAGTACCATGGCAGTGCTGACCAATCAGTGCATGGACAACAGTATGGGCAAGACAGCTTTTGATTGGTCAGCACTGCCATGGTACTAACCAATCAAAAGCCATCTAGCCCATACTGTCATCCATGCAAGGAGAGGAGAGAAAGCAGCTTTGCAGGTCTGGGAATGTGAATTTCCTGCGGCTTTCTCTCCTCTCAGTGCATGGATGGACAGTGTGGGCAAGACAGCTTTTGATTGGTCAGCACTGCCATGGTACTAACCAATCAAAAGCTGTTTTGCCCATACTGTCCATCCATGTTCTGAGAGGAGAGAAAGCCATGGGGACTTCATATTCCCTGACCTGTGAAGCAGCTTTCTCTCCCCTTGTTGCAGGGATAACAGTACGGGCTAGATGGCTTTTGATTGGTCAATACTGCCATGGTTCTGACCAATTAAAAGCCATCTAACCCGTACTGTCATCCCTGCACTGAGAGGAGAGAAAACCACTGGGATTTCAAATTCCCAGACCTGTAAAGCGGCTTTCTCTGCTCTCGTTGCAGGGATGACAGTACGGGCTAGATGGCTTTTGATTGGTCAGAACCATGGCAGTACTGACCAATCAAAAGCCATCTACCCCATACTGTCATCCCTGCACTAACAGGAGAGAAAGCTGTAGAGCACAGGTGTCAAACTGGTGGCCCTCCAGCTGTTTCAAAACTACAAGTCCCATGATGCATTGCAGGATTGACAGTTACAAGCATGAGTCCCAAAGGCAGAGGCATGATGGGACTTGTAGTCTCACAACAGCTGAAGGGCCGCCCGTTTGACACCCCTGCTATAGAGATTTCAAATCCCCAGCTTTTCCTTCTGTGACAGCATGGGATCGGTGCAAGGAGGTTTCCCGCACCGCTCCTGTGACAGGCCCGGGTTCCCACGGGAGTAGTGAGGAAACCGCATTCGATTTGGACAGCAATTGCATTCCTGTTCACATCGCACACACTATTCTTTGCGGTGCATTTTGCGTCCATACGTTTTGTATGGGCGCAAATCGCACCACAAAGTATCAGTTTCAGGTATCAGGAGCATTTTCATGGGTAGGAGTGCTCATGAAAGTCCTCGGTATCTGTGTCCCTCACTAGTCATATCCCACTGGGACCATTACTTTCATGGAAGCCGGAGAACCCAACTTGGCAGTCAGAGCCGGCAGCCCCTGAGATCTCACACGGCAGACATACAGGTTTGAAGCTGGAGGTACAGGAGTGCCTAGGCACCTCGACATACCAGGAAATGCTCTGCTGGAGGCATTCATGGTCGATTTTTCACGGTCCTGCTCAGGCACAATACACATTTCTAACAGCAAATCATCATTTGGAGGTTCATTAAATTTGAGATCTCTGGCCGGGATCCAGCTCTCCTCCGAGGGAACGTGTTCTCATTTTCATTGTCCTTCCCACAGACGCGTAAGATCCTAGCGGCGTGTGAGAAGACCCTCACGGACACGTACCAGCTCAACTACGACATGCACAACCCCTTCGACATCTGTGCCGCCTCATACAAGCCCATCTACCGGGGGAAGCCGGTGGAGAAATGCCCGCTCAGCGGCGCCTGCTACAGCCCAGAGTACAAAGGACAGATTTGCAGAGTCACCACGGTAAGTGCATGGAGTCAGACGTGTGTCGCCTTTACCTCCCTAACCATGATCCCTGGAAGGACGATGGATCTCCTGCCTCATGGACGTGGTAGGCGGAGTTGCTCACTGCCACCTATATCTTTGGGACAGAATTTACGGTGACTAGCCCTCCCTCTTCCCCCCCCATGGACACAGGCAGTGCAGCTCGGGATCGAGCACACAGGTGTGCATACCTATATACACTATATTGCCAAATGTATTTGGGTCCCCTGCCTTTCCACACACATGACCTTTAATGGCCCCCCAGTCTTAGTCCGTAGGGTTCAATATTGAGTTGGCCCCGCCCTTTGCAGCTATAACAGCTTCAACTCTTCAACGCTCTATGAATGATCCATGTACCGGGCCTTCCCGCTCACCGGGCAGTGTATAGAGCCAGGTCATGTCATCGCCAATGTCGTATTGTAACATGGCTCGAGGTAGGCTGTAGTCATGGCGATATGCACCATATCTCCCCAAGTATTGGTCGGGCCCGGCCTTTCCATGCCCATGACCTTTAATGGCCCCCCAGTCTTAGTCCGTAGGGTTCAATATTGAGTTGGCCCCGCCCTTTCCACGCACATGACCTTTAATGGCCCCCCAGTCTTAGTCCGTAGGGTTCAATATTGAGTTGGCCCCACCCTTTCCACGCACATGACCTTTAATGGCCCCCCAGTCTTAGTCCGTAGGGTTCAATATTGAGTTGGCCCCGCCCTTTGCAGCTATAACAGCTTCAACTCTTCTGGGAAGGCCGTCCACAAGGTTTAGGAGGGTGTCTATGGGAAGGTTGGACCATTCTTCCAGAAGCACATTTGTCAGGTCAGGCACTGATGTCGGGGGAGGAGGCCTGGCTCGCAGTCTCCGCTCTAATTCATCCCAAAGTGTTCTATGGGGTTGAGGTCAGGACTCTGTGCAGGACAGTCAAGTTCCTCCACCCCAAACTGGCTCCTCCATGTCTTTATGGACCTTGCTTTGTGCACTGGTGGGCAGTCATGTTGGAACAGGAAGGGGCCATCCCCAAACTCCTCCCACAAAGTTGGGAACATGAAATTGTCCAAAATGTCGCCTTAAGAGTTCCCTTCACTGGTACTAGGGGGCCAAGTCCAGCCCCTGAAAAACACCCCCACACCATAATCCCCCTCCACCAAACTTCACACTTGGCACAATGCAGTCAGGAAAGTACTGTTCTCCTGGCCACCGCCAAACCCAGACACGTCCATTGGATTGCCAGACAGAGAAGTGTGATTGGTCACTCCAGAGAACACGTCTCCCCTGCTCTAGAGTCCAGTGGCGGCGTGCTTTACACCACGGCATTCGACGCTTTGCTTTGCACTTGGTGATGGAAGGCTTGGATGCATGGAAGGCTCGCTGCCGGCCATGGAAACCCATTCCATGAAGCTCTCTACGCACTGTTGTTGGGCTCATCTGAAGCCACACCAAGTTTGGAGGTCTTTAGCTATTGACTCTGCAGACAGTCGGGGTGACTTCTGCGCACTGTGCGCTTCAGCATGCGCTGACCCCGCCCTCTCTCATGTGATGTGGCCTACCACTTGGTGGCTGAGTGGTTGTTGTTCCCAGTTGCTTCCACTTTGTTATAATCCCACTAACAGTTGAGCGTGGAATATTTAGTAGCCAGGAAATGTCACGGATGGACTTATTGCCAGGTGACCACCTATCACGGGACCACGCTTGGAGTCACTGAGCTCCTGAGAGCGACCCATTCTTTCACCAATGTTTGTAGAAGCCGTCTGCATGCCTAGGGGCTTGTATACACCTGTGTCCATGGAGGGGATTGGAACACCTGAATCACATGATTTGGAGGGCGGGGGACAATACTTTTGGCAATATAGTGCGTATTTACACACTTACAGTATTATATAATATAATTATATTACTTTTTATGTCTATTTTCAGGTAACGGAAATTGGAAAAGATGTGATTGGTCTGCGGCTCAGCCCCCTCCAGTTCCGTTAGGAAGCTGTCCGCCCCTTTCCCCTCCCTCATAATATAACTGTTCTTATATAGTAGTTTGTTCCGGCTCAGCATGGAGCTTCTCGTGTCTTTTCTAACACTGGTGGTGATGACCACCCAGCAGGACCATACGAAGACACAGCTGAAGATGTTCTCATGTTCTGTTTCATTATTGCGAGTGAAATTAAATAAAATTGAAATCTTTCGTCTTTTTTACTGTCTTTATGCTGTTGCTGTGGGACTCCCGCTACTTTTTTGTTTTGTTTTGTTCTGGGTGGAGTATGGAAGGGGTAGAGCCTCTCCTCCATTTTTAAGCGTTCCTCCACAGGAAATGGAGTAAAATCTTCACCAGCAAATACTCCGTCCATAGAAACTTGGAACAGGTATAACTGAGGTCCTGGATTCCACTCGTCGGTGAATCATGGGTCCAAGAAGGTCCATCGAATTCTTACAGAGCACAGTGGCTCTGGTGATGTTTCTTTCTGCAAAAATGGGGAACCCCTTAGCTTGGGAACTCCAAGTGTAAAAAAAAAAAAAAAAGTCCAATGGGGATGCCAACTCAAAGAACTAAGAGTGCAAAGTCTTTTAGTAGTTGTAACGGAACCGGCCCCAGATTGCACTTGGGTACTTCCGTTATAATACCGCTTCCCGTCTAAACACCGACCACAGACACCACAGCCGACCAAAGAAGACTAGATGACACCAGTCTTGAAGTAAACCAGGAAATAGACTACTTTATTTGAACACAGATACAAGATGTATACACTCAGGGGACAACCCCCCCCTCCCTGCATAATGACACGGCGGGGCAATCTACATTTAGTAACAGGAGACACACCAGCAGACAGTCCCATCAGTAGGGAGGGTTAATGGAGACACCCCCCCCCCCCCCCCCTTCCCTTACCAAGCCAATACCCATAAACACATACATCCCATAATAGTTTGCGCCCAAGCGAGACACACAATAGAACAATGGGATGCAACCACATGGCATTAAACAACCCCCCACCGCAATATTAGGATAGATCACCCTGTACCCCTAACAGGCACAGGGTGACTTACACATAATAGGGATATGGGGAGCTGAGACGGGTCTCCCCACCTCTCCAAAGTGAGCTGTGTTCCATGGGCTGCCCACCCATGGTGATTCCCGTCACAGTAGTGGGGTTCGTTCTCTAGACAATCTAAAACGTTTAGCTATTTTTTTTTTTCCTCTGTAGTTATAGTTGCATTACTTACCTGTAATGAAGAATGTCCCATGATGTGCAGGCTGCTGGATTCTGTAGAAGTTTTCACTGCATGCATGCCCTGTCCTCTTCCTGCGGCTGACCTACATTTCAGACTGCCCTGTCCTCTTCCTGCGGCTGACCTATATTTCAGACTGCCCTGTCCTCTTCCTGCAGCTGACCTATATTTCAGACTCCCCTGTCCTCTTCCTGCGGCTGACCTATATTTCAGACTCCCCTGTCCTCTTCCTGCGGCTGACCTATATTTCAGACTCCCCTGTCCTCTTCCTGCGGCTGACCTATATTTCAGACTGCCCTGTCCTCTTCCTGCTGCTGACCTATATTTCAGACTGCCCTGTCCTCTTCCTGCGGCTGACCTATATTTCAGACTCTCCTGTCCTCTTCATGCGGCTGACCTATATTTCAGACTGCCCTGTCCTCTTCCTGCAGCTGACCTATATTTCAGACTGCCCTGTCCTCTTCCTGCTGCTGACCTATATTTCAGACTGCCCTGTCCTCTTCCTGCTGCTGACCCTTACTGCAGATTACCCTGCCCTGTTTAACAGGACAGGTTCCACTCAGAACAGGCCTCGCCGTGGTTGACCAAAGAAGTTGAGTGCACGTGCTCAGCGTCATATCCAGAGGTTGTCTTTGGGAAATAGACGTGAGTGCTGCCAGCATTGCTGCAGAGGTTGGAGGGGTGGGGGGGGGGGGGGGTCAGCCTGTCAGTGCTCAGACCATACGCCGCACACTACATCACATTGGTCTGCATGGCTGTCATCCCAGAAGGAAGCCTCTTCTAAAGATGATGACCAAGAAAGCCGCAAACAGTTTGCTGGAGACAAGCAGACTAAGGACATGGATTACTGGAACCATGTCCTGCGGTCTGATGACACCAACATCAACTGATTTGGTTCAGATGGTGTCAGGCGTGTGTGGCGGCAACCAGGTGAGGAGTACAAAGACAAGTGTGTCTTGCCTACAGTCAAGCATGGTGGTGGGAGTGTCATGGTCTGGGGCCGCATGAGTGCTGCCGGCATTGGGGGCTACAGTTCATTGAGGGAACCATGAATGCCATCATGTACTGTGACATACTGAGCAGAGCATGTTCCCCTCCCTTCGGAGACTGGGCCGCAGGGCAGTATTCCAACATAACGACCCCAAACACACCTCCAAGACCACCACTGCCTTGCTAAGCTGAGGGTAAAGGTGATGGACTGGCCAAGCATGTCTCCAGACCTAAACCCTATGGAGCATCTGTGGGGCATCCTCAAATGGAAGGTGGAGGAGCGCAAGGTCTCTAAGATCCACCAGCTCCGTGATAACGCCACGGGGGAGTGGAAGACGGAAGGTGGAGGAGCGCAAGGTCTCTAACATCCACCAGCTCCGTGATGACACCATGGAAGAGTGGAAGAGGATTCCAGTGGCCACCTGCGAAGCTCTGGTGACCTCCATGCCCAAGAGGGTTAAGGCAGTGCTGGAAAATAATGGGGGCCACACAAAATATTGCCACTTTGGACCCAATTTGGACCTTGTCACTTAGGGGTGGAGTCACTTTTGTTGCCAGCGGATTAGACATTAATGGCGGTGTGATGAGTTATTTTGAGGGGGACAG
The DNA here is from genome assembly GCA_951230385.1 of Staurois parvus. Lineage (NCBI taxonomy): Eukaryota > Metazoa > Chordata > Amphibia > Anura > Ranidae > Staurois > Staurois parvus. Next base: position 128,715 of record CATNWA010009460.1, read on the forward strand.
CAAATTTCCATGTTATACAAGCTGTACACTGACTACGTCACATTGTAGCAAAGTGTCATTTCTTCAGTGTTGTCACATGAAAAGATAGAATCAAATATTTACAAAAATGTGAGGGGGGGGGGGGGGGGAGGGGGGACTCACTTCTAAGAGATACTGTATATATACACATTGTATACAGTCCGGGGGAGGGGTGGACTCACTTCTGGGAGGTACTGTATATATATGTATACAGTCTGGGGGAGGGGTGGACTCACTTCTGGGAGGTACTGTATATATATGTATACAGTGCGGGGGAGGGGGGCTCACTTCTGGGAGATACTGTATATATATGTATACAGTGCGGGGGAGGGGGGCTCACTTCTGGGAGATACTGTATATTATTATGACGTGTGTTATATTATGCTCCATATATGTTCGGATTATTGTTGGAAAGCAAGGATCTGGTTTTGTGTCACGTTAATGACAGGTCCTCTTTAGTCAGAGGCTGCCAACCTTTCTCCTGTTTTCATGTTCTTAGAACAAGGCGTGTCACCGTAACGATACAGAAACAAAACTGAAAGTATAAATCTCGTACTTTGCTCTCAGGATTCCAGCCGCCATCGAGAGACCAACAGTAAGTCTGCAACTCCCCTGAAACATTTTTTATAATTTGCATTAGAACCGCTTCCCCACCCCCCACCCTGAAAGGGAAGGTGATTATTGGTTATTGATGGGGGGAGGGGGTTCAATGAATAGTGAAGGGACTACAAGGATGTGCATGGCATATGGCTGGGATAGGTGTTTTATCACCCGGGATGGCCAGTACTAGGGACTGTAGCAGCCTCAAATCAGCGCCGGGGTCCAAAATGCTGGATGGGTGGGGGGCGGCCATATTTAGCACTTTGGAGCAAATTACCAACAAGGAGTCTCCAAACTATGGCCATCCAGGTGTTAAGGAACTGCAAGTCCCATGAGGCCTTGCAAGACTCCCAGAGGCATGATGGGACTTGTAGTACTTCAACAGCTAGAGGGCCATAGTTTGGAGACCCCATATAAAGCATAAGTCCTGATATGAACCCTTCATTGAGGCTTTGTAACCCTGATGATCCAGTTTTCATAGGTTGTTTTTTTTTTTTTCTTAACCTCGGCATCCCTTTATTTGGTTCGGGGGGGCAGAAAGGTTCAGTGATCATAGGACCACTGCGATTGGCTGTCAGGAGCCAGTCCCGTTAGTTGGGACCAAGAGCCCCCTTCAACAGCTTGGTCTCTGTGTTGGGCGCGCTTACAGCACAGACAAATCAGCTGCCTGGCGACACAGGTGTAGGTGTCAAAGCCCGCCCTTTTGCTGCCGTGCGCCAAAGGGTTAAACATTTTTTTTTTTTTAATCGACATACAAAACCATCCACAACACCGCCCCCCTAGCTCCATCACCGACCTCATCCGCAGATGTTGTCCAAATGGCCCGCTCCGCTCCTCCCAAGACATCCTGCTCTCTAGCGTCCTCTTCACCTGCTCCCATGCTTGCCTCCAGGACTTCTCCAGAGCCTCTCCCGTCCTCTGGCACTCCCTACCCCAGTATGTCCAATCAGCCCCCACCCTGTCTGCCTTTAGGCGATCGCTGAAATCTCACTTATTCAGGGAAGCCTACCCCACCTCCACCTAAGAACTGTACTTGAGTCACCTCCACCAGAACATCCCCCGCAGCTATCACCTTTTCTAAGTATGAGATAGAGAAGAGTTTCTCTGCTGTCTGTCCCATTGGGAGATTTCTCCTCACTTCCTGTTCCAGGGACACAACAGGAAGTGAGAGGAAGGAAGCCACTGGAGTCAAATCCTTTGACAGCCTGTTATAAGCTATTGGAGGCTCTTCTGTCTCTTCCATTACACCCCAGCCTGCTGCAAAGTCTCCAGCCCCCATAGTGCCCCCAACCTCCACCAGTGCCCCACACTCCAACCCAGCCTACTGCAAAGCCTCCAGCCCCCATAGTGCCCCCAACCTCCAACAGTGCCCCCTCCCTCACACTTCACCCCAGCTTGCTGCAGAGCTTCCAGCCACCCATAGTGCCCCCAACCTCCAACACAGCCCCACACTCCACCCATGCATGCTGCAGACCCTCCAGCCTCCCATACAGCCCCCAACCTCCAACACAGCCCCACACTCCACCCATGCATGCTGCAGACCCTCCAGCCTCCCATAAAGCCCCCAACCTCCAATGGTGACCCACACTCCACCCCAGCCTGCTGCAAAGCCTCCAGCCCCCATAGTACTCCCAACCCCCAAGAGTGTCCCACACTCCACCCCAACCTGTTGCAGAGCCTCTAGCCCCCCATAGTGCCCCCAAACTCCAACAGTGCCCAACACTGCAACCCAGCATGCTGCAAAGCCTCCAACCCCCCCAAAGTGCCCCCAACCTCCAACAGTGCCCCCTCCCTCACACTCCACCCCAGCCTGCTGCAGAGCCTCCAGCCATCCATAGTGCCCCTAACCTCCAACAGTGCCCCATACTCCACCCCAGCTTGCTGCAGGGCCTTCAGCCCCCCATAGTGCCCCCAACCTCCAACAGTGCCTCGTACTCCACCACAGCCTGCTGCAGAGTCTGAAGCTCCCCATAGTGCCCCCAACCTCCAACAGTGCCCCACACTCCACCCCAGCTTGCTGCAGTCCCTCCAGCTCCCCATAGTGCCCCCAGTCTCCAACAATGTCCTACATGACACCCCAGCCTGCTGCAAAGCCTCCAGCTCCCATAGTGCCCCCAACCTCCAAGACTGTCCCACATTCCACCCCAACCTGTTGCAGTCCCTCTAGCCCTCCATAGTGCCCTCAACCTCCAACAGTGCCCCATACTCCACCCCCAGCCTGCTGCAGAGCCTCCAGCCCCCCATAGTGCCCCCACCTCCCAGTGCCCCCCCAACCTCCAACAGTTTCCTTCTGTGCCCCCTACCCCCCCCCCCCCCCCCCAGCTTCCTCAAGTAACCTCATTCACTACAGAGCCACCAAGTCCAGAGTCCCCTAACACCCTCAACAACCTCCATCCTCCCCCCAATGACACCTAGCCCCCATTCAGAGTCTTCCAACATTTCAGTACAAGTTTTGCTTCTCATTCTTCTATTATGTGAGCATAAACTTTTTCCTTAAAAAGAAAAAAAATATTTCTTGGGGCAAGGACTATTTTAGAAGAATTTACTGGGGCCCCCCAAAATGGTGTGCAATCGCCTAAACACAAGGAGGCAAAGATAGGAAAAAGAGGAAGGGAAAAAAAAAAAAAAAAAAAGAAGCCAAGTGTGCCACCTGCTGGGTGAAGAAGATACTACAGTACAATCATGCTCAATATTTCAGATATACCTGATTGTTTTTTTTTTTTTGTAAATATTTTTATTTATTTTCAAGCATAAGAAAACAAAATATTCCAAAATGGACAAAAAAATCCCATTATGAAAATAAAATAAATAAACCTAAAAAAAAAAAAAATGAAAATATAAATTCTCATATCCATACAATTTTTTTCAGGGAAAGATAAAGAACATGAATAGAAAACGTGGATGAACGTTCATGTATTCATCTATCTTATTATTAAAAAAAAAAAAAAACATAACCCAAATTAGTTTATAACCAAAAATTATAATTTTTCAAAACTATTTTTACATTTTCATTTTATTTTTTTATTTTATTATTAATATTTATGTTTTCTTTTTCTTTTTTTAAACATACTGTCATCCTAGCAGTACAGTGTCACCATATTATAATTTTACATTTTTATTTTATTTTTTTATATTATTATTTATGTTTTTGGTTTTTTTTGTAACATACTGTCACCCTAGCAGTCACTATGGTGACACTGTACTACTTTGTGGGGGTGGTGATGAAGATTTTTTTTTCTTTTTTTACACCGATTGCTTTTACACCCATAAAGGCTGTAAAAGCAATCGTTTCTCCTTCTCTCTGGCTGCATTCCTGCAGCCATTGAGAAATACTGTGTGAGCTGTGATTGGTCACAGCTTGTCACATGGTACAAGGCTGTTGTGAATAGCCCTGTACCATGTGATCTCTCTGATCATTCACAGATTTCACAAGTAGTAATCAATGATGTCAGGTAGTGACATCTTGCTTGCTACTGTTCATGTGATCACTGATTGGCAGGGGTGTGGACTGACAACTCATGGGGCCCCCCGGGCAATAGGGGATCATGGGGCCCCTGTGTCCTTGCCCAAACTCAAAAAAGCCTATGAAAAAGGCACCAGGAGCATCTCATGGGGCCCCCTACTGACCCCGGGCCCTCGGGCAGTGCCCGAGTTTACAAATGGTCAGTCCGCCCCTGCTGATTGGCCAATCAGTGATCACATGAATCGGGACCTCACCAAACATATTAATGGACTCTTGGCCACTCGTATGGAAGTGATACCATAAATATAGTGTAGGACTTGTGTCCAGAACGTTGATATCTGGGAACCCTCCCAGAAACCATGGTCCTATTCAGGGGCGGACTGACAACTCATGGGGCATCCGGGCAAAAGGAAATCATGGGCCCCTGTGTGCTCGCCCACACTCAAACCACACCCAAAAAAGCCTATGAAAGGTACCAGGGGCATCTCATGTGGCCCCCTACTGACTCGAGTGCCCGAGTGGCTAAATGGTCAGTCCGCCCCTGGTCCTATTCTATGTCTGACCCAGGGGCGAACTGACCATTTGGAAACTCGGGCACTGCCTGAGGGCCTGGGGTCAGTAGGGGGCCCCATGAGATGCCCCTGGTACCTTTTTCATAGACTTTTTTTGAGTTCGGGCAAGGACACAAGGGGCCCCATGATCCCCTATTGCCCGGGGGCCCCATGAGTTGTCAGTCCGCCCCTGATCTGACCTATATAAACCTCTACTTTTCTGTACATCGAAATGACAAAGATCTGCTCTTCTGAAAAGCTGGAGTAAGGATGTACCAGAAGAAAATCCACAAGAGAGAGTCTTGGAGGGACATCTGAGGTCTCGTGTTCTTGTTACCAGTGAAAATTGGAGATAAATATTAAATAAAATATTTTATTTTAATTATTTTCCTTTGTTTTGTTTTTTTTTTAGTCTTCGGCTATATAGTACTTTTAACAACTACCTTCTTGTCTGTAGATGGATTCCGAGGTCTTGGTTTTTTCGAGCTCCAAGACAATAAAACGGTGAATAAAACGTCAGTGTCGTTGACTTTTCCCCGACCAAACAACCAATGCTTGTACATCATCACCAATCAGAAAAGTAAATGCCACCTTCTACAGGATCCGAATGACAAGAAAAGCCTTGAAAAGGTGAGAAACTTCCACACATAAAGGGGTTCCCCGCCTAATTTAGCAAAAATTATCGTCAGTATTTTTGGGATTAGGGAAGGTCTAAAGCCAGCCATACACATTATAATTTATTTGTAAAACCCTGTACTAGGAGCGGACTGACAACTCATGGGGCCCCCGGGCAATAGGGGATCATGGGGCCCCTGTGTTCTTGCTCAAACTCAAAAAAGCCTATGAAAAAGGTACCAGGGGCATCTCATGGGGCCCCCTACTGACCCCGGGCCCTCGGGCAGTGCCCGAGTTTCCAAATGGTCAGTCCGCCCCTGCCCTGTACAAGACTGACTAATACTATGTAGTGTGAAGGTCTACCTAAACCAACCTCAATACAGAGGAACCCTTGAAGGAACTTTCTGGTCTCAGGGAACTTTCCGGTCTCAGGGAACTTTCCGGTCTCAGGGTTTTTATATGTAAAACCCTGTACAAGCTCCTTTAGACTGACCAATACTATGTAGAGTGAAGGTCTACCTAAACCAACCTTTCTCAACACAGAGGAACCCTTGAAGGAACTTTGTGGTCTCAGGGAACCCCTGATAAAAATGACTACATCTACAACTCATAATACATTCGTGTGATAGTCGGTGGGAAGAATGTTCCTCACACTTGTGGCCATTGGGAAGAATTACCCACTTATAGATACCTAAAAAGATCAATGGTGTCAATGGGAACTTATCTGAGAAGCAGGAATTGCTCAAGGAACCCCTAGCAACCTCTGGGGGAACCATAGGATTCCATGGAGCCCTGGTTGAGAAACCCCGACCTAAACCACCAAACCATCAGGTCAATGAATAATTTCTTGAAGTATTAGTATTAGTAAACACATTGCTGAGCATACAAAACATTTCTGGTGACAGGTCCTCTTTACAACTCATCTGTTTTATATATTCTTTTATTTGGGTAGAACTTGGAGAAGAAGAAGATATTCCAGTATGGCGGCTCCAGCAAAGTCTTCTCTGTGACCGGTCCAACTGGGAGCGAATGGGAGGTGAGGAGCGATATCATCCGTCCTTGTAGGAGTAGATGGAGGCTAGTCAGAGACATGGGATAGAGATCTAGATTGTAGGAATGTCGTGCAGCCCAGATCCAGACAAACATTTATTGTTAGTTTTGGACAGAGTGAGGAAAAGTTCAAACTTCTTTCATTTTTTTTTTTCTGTCTGATACCCCAACTGGGGAAATTTCTCTCACTTCCTGTTCCTGTGACACCAAGAAATATGGAATGTGATTGTCACTGAGACAAGAAGGCAACAGGACAGGGACCCCACTGGAGAGATTTATCTTCATTTTCTGACAGGAAGTGAGGGGATGTTACAATAATAATGACATGGTCTGTGCCTTTAAAAAAGATACAAGTTAAAAAAAAAAAAGTTTTGTCTGGATTCAGGTTTTTAAAAGCAGAAAAAAAAAAAAAAAAAAATATATATATATATATATATATATATATTTATATTATATAAATTTTTTATTTTGTTTTAAAGCTGAATATATATATTATATATATATATATATATACAGTTGCAAGAAAAAGTATGTGAACCCCTTGGGATTACGTGGAGTTTTGCATGAATTGGGCATAAAATGTGCTCTGAACGTCATCTAAGTTACAACAATAAAAGAACACAGTCTGCTGAACATAATACTACACAAGCATTAGATGTTGCCATGGTTTAATTGCACATAACATGTAAACATTCACAGCGCAGGGAGGAAAAAAGTATGTGAGGCCCTAGCTTAATGACTTCTCCCAGAGCTAATTGGAGCCAGGAGTGAGCCAACCTTGACTCCAATCAGTGTGATGATGTTGGATGTGTTGCTGACAGCTGTCCTGCCCTTAAAAAAACACACACCTGTTTTGGGTTTACTGGTTTCAAGAAGCACTGTCTGATGTGAACCATGCCTCGCAGAAAAGAGCTCTCAGAAGACCTACCATCAAGAATTGTTGACTTGCATGAAGCTGGAAAGGGTTACAAAAGTATCTCCAAAAGCCTTGATGTTCATGTGTCCACGGTAAGACAGACTGTCTACAAATGGAGAAAGTTTAGCACTGTTGCTACTCTCCCTAGGCGTGGTCGTCCTGTAAAAATGACTGCAAGAGCACAGCGTAGAATGCTGCATGAGGTAAAGAAGAATCCCAGAGTGTCAGCTAAAGACCTACAGAAATCTCTGGCACATGGTAACATTTTTGTTGACACATCTACAATAAGGAAAACATTAAACAAGAATGGAGTACATGGGAGGACACCACGGAGGAAGCCATTGCTGGCCAAAAAGAATATTGCAGCACGTTTGAAGTTTGCAAAAGAGCACCTGGATGTTCCACAGCACTACTGGCAAAATATACTGTGGACAGATGAAACCAAGATTGAGTTGTTTGGGAAGAACACACAACACTATGTGTGGAGAAAAAAAAAAGGCCCAGCACACCAACATCAAAACCTCATCCCCACTGTGAAACATGGCGGAGGGAGCATCATGGTTTGGGGCTGCTTTGCTGCCTCAGGGCCTGGACGGATTGTTGTCATTGATGGGAAAATGAATTCCAGAGTTTATCAAGACATTTTGCAGGAAAACGTACGACCATCTGTCCGCCAACTGAAGCTCCGCAGAGGATGGGTGATGCAACAGGACAATGACCCAAAGCATACAAGTAATTCAACAAAACAATGGCTGCAACAGCACAGAATACACCTTCTGGAGTGGCCCAGTCAGAGTCCTGACCTCAACCCCATTGAAATGCTGTGGAATGACCTTAAGAGAGCGATTCACACCAGACATCCCAAGAATATTGCTACACTGAAACAGTTTTGTGAAGAGGAGTGGTCCAAAATGATTCCAGATCGTTGTGCAGGTCTGATCTGCAACTACAGGAAACGTTTGGTTGAGGTTATTGCTGCCAAAGGAGGGTCAACCAGTTATTAAGTCCAAAGGTTCACATACTTTTTCCTCCCTGCACTGTGAATGTTTACATGTTATGTGCAATTAAACCATGGCAACCTCTAATGTTTGTGTAGTATTATGTTCAGCAGACTGTGTTCTTCTATTGTTGTGACTTAGATGACGTTCAGAGCACATTTTATGCCCAATTCGTGCAAAACTCCACGTAATCCCAAGGGGTTCACATACTTTTTCTTGCAACTGTATATATATATGTATATTAAAAATAAATATATATATATATATATATATATATATATATATTCAGCATTAAAATGTTATTTATATATAATTTCTTTTTAAGCTGAATATGTGTATATATATATATATATATATATATATATATATTTATTTTAAAAAAAACTAGATAAATATATATATAAAAAAATATATATATATATATATATATATATATATATATATTCAGCTTAAAAAGATATTATATATATATACATATATATTTAAAAAAAAAATTATATATATATAACATTTTAAAGCTGAATTTATATATATATATTATTATGTATTATTATTTTTTTAAATATATATATATATATCAAATTTCTTTTTAAGCTGAATATATATATATATATATATATATATATATATATAAATGTGTGTACACTATATATTTTTATTTATTTATTTTTTATTTTGGCTTCCCTGGTTCCCCCCTCCCCTCCCCCATCAACATGCTAATGATGATTTAAAAAAAAACTTAAATGCTTTATTTTAGACCCTGTGATGTCCACACACTGGGTCTCTTTTTGTCTCTAAGCAATGCAGGAAGATCATGGCTGGTGGGAGGGGCCGGCACAGCTTTATCACAGCCCCTTGCCTCAGTACTCCTTTCAAGAGCTCTCAACCCTGCCACATACGGCGGGGAGGAGGAGTTGTGCGAATATCAATATACCTTGATGGGCGGGTGCCCATCTGGAAGGGCGGGCGTTCCTAGGCAGGCTGTATTTGCATAGGTAACGCCCACATGTGATGCAGCTCATCTACGAAATAACTGAAATCCAATGAAAAAAAAGGGGTGGAGCAAGGGACAGTAAGGCTGGGGGAGGAAAGAACTAGATGATGCTGGGCGTCCTCCAGCCAAGAAATGAGGCAGAGCTCTATCGTACTGGCTGCAGCTTCTAATGCACATTGTGAGAAGCTCACAGTGTGCAGTGACATCAGAGGAAGACATTCCAGTCCAGGAGAGGAGCTGGTACACCTGTGCAAGACTGGAGGGGAGGAGCCGGTACACCTATGCAAGATTGGAGGGGAGGAGCCGGTACACCTGTGCAAGACTGAAGGGGAGGAGCCGGTACACCTGTGCAGGACTGAAGGGGACGAGCCGGTACACCTGTGCAAGACTGGAGGGGAGGAGCCGGTACACCTGTGCAAGCCTGAAGGGGAGGAGCCGGTACACCTGTGCAAGATTGAAGGGGAGGAGCCGGTACACCTGTGCAAGACTGGAGGGGAGGAGCCGGTACACCTGTGCAAGACTGGAGGGGAGGAGCCGGTACACCTGTGCAAGGCTGGAGGGGAGGAGCCGGTACACCTGTGCAAGGCTGAAGGGGAGGAGCCGGTACACCTGTACAAGGCTGGAGGGGAGGAGCGGGTACACCTGTGCAAGGCTGGAGAGGAGGAGCCGGTACACCTGTGCAAGGCTGAAGGGGAGGAGCCGGTACACCTGTACAAGGCTGGAGGGGAGGAGCCGGTACACCTGTACAAGGCTGGAGGGGAGGAGCCGGTACACCTGTACAAGGCTGGAGGGGAGGAGCCGGTACACCTGTGCAAGGTTGAAGGGGAGGAGCCGGTACACCTGTACAAGGCTGGAGGGGAGGAGCCGGTACACCTGTACAAGGCTGGAGGGGAGGAGCCGGACAAGGCTGGAGGGGAGGGGAGGCCGGTACACCTGTGCAAGGCTGGAGGGGAGGTTGGTGGTCAGGTTCAGGTTTGGGGGGCACTTTGTGACGTTGGTGTCTGTAGCTTTGACCCTTCAGTTGGGATCTTCTGTCTTCACAGGTGCGTTTGCTGCTGAGCCCCTCTGAGATCTCCCGGCTGTCCACTGGCTTCAATTTGATTGGCTGCCTCAGCATTTACCTGGTGAGTGGTGGGGGGTCTGCAGAGGAGCATTGTACTGCACTGATGGATGGAGACGCCTCCCGCCGATCTCCAGCAATTTATTTATATCATTAGGCAGCCAATCATCCTCTGGGGTTCACACAGATTAACAAAAAAACATTTTAGACCCGACGATTAGTTAAAACCCCAAAACTGATATATTTTCTGGAAGCAGAGACCCTGGAGAATAAAACAGTGGCAGTTCCGGGTACCCTGGGGTAGGTGCACTGGAGGCTGTAGAGCCCCCCCACTGCTGCGGACGCATGACATACAACAGTGCCAGCTGGGTTGGGGGGATGCAGGTTTCAGGGGGATTCAGGCAACCAGGGGAAGAGGACCCAGGTTCCGGGAGTCAGTGGAGGTGAACTGACAGCTGTAGAGCCCCCCATTGCAGTGGACATACATACATACATGACATACATCAGTGGCAGTTGCTGCAGACATATGACATACATCAGTGGCAGTTTTTGTGGATGTAAGACATACATCAGTGGCAGTTGCTGTAGTCGTATGACATACATCAGTGGCAGTTGCTGCAGACATATGACATACATCAGTGGCAGTTTTTGTGGATGTAAGACATACATCAGTGGCAGTTGCTGTGGTTGTATGACATACATCAGTGGCAGTTGCTGTGGACGTATGACATACATCAGTGGCAGTTGCTGTGGACGTATGACATACATCAGTGGCAGTTGCTGTGGATGCATGACATACATCAGTGTCAGTTGCTGTGGATGTATGACATACATCAGTGTCAGTTGCTGTAGTCGTATGACATACATCAGTGGCAGTTGCTATGGACGTAGGACATACATCAGTGACAGTTGCTGGACGTATGACATACATCAGTGGCAGTTGCTGTAGTCGTATGACATACATCAGCGGAAGTTGCTATGGACGTAGGACATACATCAGTGACAGTTGCTGGACGTATGACATACATCAGTGGCAGTTGCTGTGGATGTATGACATACATCAGTGGCAGTTGCTGTGGACGTAGGACATACATCAGTGGCAAGTGCCGTGAACGTATGACATACATCAGTGGCAGTTGCTGTGGTCGTATGACATACATCAGTGGCAGTTGCTGTGGATGTATGACATGCATCAGTGGCAGTTGCTGTGGATGTATGACATGCATCAGTGACAGTTGCTGTGGATGTATGACATACATCAGTGGCAGTTGCTGTGCATGTATGACATACATCAGTGTCAGTTGCTGTAGTCATATGACATACATCAGTGGCAGTTGCTGTGGACGTACGACATACATCAGTGGCAGTTGCTGTATTCATGACATACATCAGTGGCAGTTGCTGTGGATGTATGACAAACATCAGTGGCAGTTGCTGTGCATGTATGACATACATCAGTGTCAGTTGCTGTAGTCATATGACATACATCAATGGCAGTTGCTGTGGACGTATGACATACATCAGTGGCAGTTGTTGTATTCATATGACATACATCAGTGGCAGTTGCTGCGAATGTATGACATACATCAGTGGCAGTTGCTGTGGATGTATGACATATATCTGTGGCAGTTGCTGTGCATGTATGACATACATCAGTGTCAGTTGCTGTAGTCATATGACATACATCAGTGGCAGTTGCTGTGGACGTATGACATACATCAGTGGCAGTTGCTGTAGTCGTATGACATACATCAGTAGCAGCTGCTGTGAACGTATGACATACATCAGCGGCAGTTGCTGTGGACGTAGGACATACATCAGTGGCAGTTGTTGTGGACGTAGGACATACATCAGTGGCAGTTGCTGTGGGATGTATGGCATACAGTACATCAATGGCAGTTGCTGCTGACATATGTGAATAGTAGTAAAAGGGTGAAAACACACACGCAGTGAATATTTGGTGAATGTCAGTGTCAATGTGCGTTGATGTGGAGAAGGATGTGTATCATACCATTTTATAGGTATCCCCCGAGTCTCATCAAGATTTTCAGGATCTCTTTCATGGAAAAAAAAGCACAAATGCAGCAGAAAAGATCTGCAGGATGATCACCCCGTTCCTCTGCCTTCCGGAAGGTGACGTAGCCGATGACTATCGGGCCCAACTCACCGAAATGGTGACCACTAATATCAGACCATCCTGCAAGGACCTACCTGGAAAGGGGGCAACAATGGTGGCCAGAGGGCTGGCGGCTCTGATGGCGGCTGAACTGGCCGCCTCTTTTGTAGCCTCCAACACGTTTGACTATCCAGGAGAGAAGATGGAGGGCAAGGAGGACCTGAAGGAGAAGGTAGTGTACATCAGTATTACATTTGTAACAAAGCCCACCATTGGTCAGTGTACATCAGTATTATGTTCATAAGGAAGCTCACCATTGGTCAGTGTACATCAGTATTATATTTGTAAGGAAGCCCACCATTGGTCAGCATACATCAGTGTTATATTTGTAAGGAAGCCCCACCATTGGTCAGCATACATCAGTGTTATATTTGTAAGGAAGCCCACCATTGGTCAGTGTACATCAGCTTTGTACTTGTTTGGAACCCCCACCATTGGTCAACATACCTCAGTGTTTTATTTGTAAGGAACCCCACCATTGTTCAGCATACATCAGCTTTGTACTTGTAAGGAAGCCCACCATTGGTCAGCATACATCAGTATTATATTTGTAAGGAACCCCCACCATTGGTCTGCATGCATCAGTGTTGTGCTTGTAAGGAACCCCACCATTGGTCAGTGTACATCAGTATTATATTTGTAAGGAAGCCCACCATTGGTCAACGTACATCAGCTTTGTACATGTAAGAAGCCCCACCATTGGTCAACATACATCAGTGTTGGACTTGTAATGAACCCCCACCATTGGTCAGCATACCTCGGTGTTTTATTTGTAAGGAAGCCCACCATTGATCAGCGTACATCAGTATTATATTTGTAAGGAAGGTTCACCATTGGTCAGCATACATCAGCTTTGTACTTCTAAGAAACCCCACCATTGGTCAGCGTAAATCAGTGTTATATTTGTAAGGAAGGTTCGCCATTGGTCAGCATACATCAGCTTTGTACTTGTAAGAAACCCCACCATTGGTCAGCGTACATCAGTGTTGGACTTGTAAGGAAGCCCAGCATTGGTCAGTGTGCATAGAGTGTTGTAACTTAGAAATGACTTTCTCTTTAGATCAGTCAGATGGTCAAGATGTTTGATGTACAGGCCGAACTTCTGGAGGTTTCTCATCAAGGGAAGTCGGTGACCATTATATTTCGTAACCCCTGTCCTGATAACTGGGTGAGTGGAGAACTTTCATTTTTTTGAGTGTATTAGAATGAAACAAAATATCTCCTTGTGAAAATAATTTCAACAGCTTCTTTGGCTACAATGGTTCTCTTAGCAGAACATAAATTATATTATAGCGAGTCCCACAGTGGCCACTATTGGTGTATACCAGTGGTCTCCAAACTGCGGCCCGGGGTCCGGATGCGGCCCTTTACTTTATTTTATCTGGCTCTTGGGGCACAATTTAATCCACTGACACCAACAAATTCCTCACAGTGATTCCAACAATGGGGCACAATTCCCACCAATGACACCAATGATGGGGCACAGTTCATCCTAATTATAGCAAGAATGGGGCCCAATGACACCAATGATTGGGCACAATTTCACCCAGTGACACCATCAATGGGGCAAAATTCCTAGCACTAGCATCAAAGATGGGGCACTGTTTACTCCCACTGATGCCGAGTTATTTTCCGATCCGCCCCCCCCTAAAAACTGTAGTAAACTGACCCTTTGCTTAGAAAGTTTGCAGACCCCTGGTGTATACCTACCATCATGGGACTTCATTAATAAGTGCAACTAGCTCCAGTACGCATAGGGGCCCCTTTGGACCTATGTGTTTCGGTGACGCCTGCTTTGCTGGGGTATTGCGCAGCACTTTGTGCCGTACCACTTTCATTTAGAATGGTGCACCAAAGTACCAGCGCCGCATCGTGTTGTTCGGTGCCGTATTAAAAAGGGATTTCTCTAATTTTTTTGGGAAGTTTCTTCACCTCCATTCTACATCTGTATCTACAGGGCAGGAAGTGAGAAGGAATCTTTTGAACCGGATACAGATGGCAAATAAAAAAAACTAAGCGGGGCGGTTTAAAGCAGAACTCCAGGCATGTCATTGATATCAGCCTCTTGCAAGTCCTTATATAAGAAAGCTCAGACTGGGGGAGGGGCATGCAGCACAAGGAGCCAGTTCCTAGTGCTGCAGTGCAGGAGGAGCACTCCAATAGGGGCAGAGAGCAGAGTGACAGAGATAGTCATCATCAGTCTTTTCCTTTCATTGTCCAATCACAGTCTGAGAACTGCAGCTGAAATCAGGTTTCCTGCCCTGCCAGACAGTGCAGAACTGTGTAAATCTCAGGACTGTATAGACAAACCCTTTGGAAGATAAGCCAACGCCCATGTATGTATTCCATTTGTCTACTTAGCCATTTGCCTGGACTACAGTTTTAATTAGCCGTTCCGTTCCAATATGCCATAACTTATGAATGTTCCACTGGCGATTTTTTCCTAATATGCTTATTTTATTTATTATATTTTATTTTCTCGTTCAGGCCTCTGGTGGTAGGAAATGCTCAGAGAGTAAAGAATCCATTGAGTTTGGTCTTTGTCACAAAGTCTTCTCCATCTCTCGATTACAATCTGATGTGAGTAGTAGCATGGGAAACCTCAGGAGTTCCCTCCTTAATGTACGTTGCCTCTACTTTCTCCACTTTTCCCATAAATTCATTTACAGTAAAGATACGTCTTCCATCCCGGAATCAGCCTATAAAGTTCTCTTTCGGTGGTGTTAGGTCCCAGTCTGGATTACTCAAGCAAACCTTAACTATTCGGATAGATGTTTTCATGTTTTCAGGGTTGGGATCAATGAGGTGACCTGCTGCATATCTGGTGGTCTTGGGAACCATGGCTTACCTATGCCTTGCCTTCTGTAAGCCCGGTAAGCCTATCGTACCCTTACCCTCAAACCTGGATGGGATCTCGAGTCTATGGGGACTTTCCCCTAAGCCCCCTCCCTTCCCCTTCACCCTTCCTGGTCATCCCTCGTTTACGCTCTTATTCTACCCTAACATATTACTCAGGCTATCCTTAACTATTCGGATAGATGTTTTCGGGGTTGGGATCAATGAGGTGACTACTGCATATCTGGTGGTCCTGCCCTCAAACTTTATTCCAGCTGGTAGTTCCCAGGGAAGCTAAGTTTGCTCTACTTCACTGCCTGATCCCCGCTCTTTATGCTGTCCAACAGCTACTGGCCATGCACCTCTTTCTAGCGGCCAAACCTGGAAGAAGCTCTCAGTTTCCTTACAGGAAGTCAAAGACCGCATGACTTTGATGATGTCTAGCATCCTTAATGACTCCTAACCCAAATTTCTGTGCATGTGGGAACCATGGATTATCTATACCTTGCCTTCTGCAAACCCCGGCGAGCCTATCGTACCCTTACCCTCAAACCTGGATGGGATCTCGAGTCAGTGAGGACTTCCCCCTAAGCCCCTTCTTCCCCTACTGCTCATCCCTCTTTTGCTCTCTTATTCTTCCCTAACATATTACTCAAGCTAACCTTAACTATTCGGATAGATGTTTTCGGTGTTGGGATCAATGACGTGACTTACTGCATATCTGGAGGTCCTGACCTCAAACATTTTTCCATCTAGTAGCTCCCAGAGATGCTAAGTTTGCTCTACTTCACTGCCCGATCCCAGGTCTTTATGCTCTACAACAGCGACTGACCATGTACCTCTTTCTAGCGGCCAAGCCTGGAAGAAGCCCTCAGTTTCCTTACAGGAAGTCAAAGACCGTATGACTTTGATGATGTCTAGCATCCTTAATGACTCCTAACCCAAGTTTCTGTGCATGTGGGAACCATGGATTATCTATGCCTTGCCTTCTGTAAGCCCAGCAAGCCTATCGTACCCTTACCCTAAAACTTGGATGGGATCTCGAGTCTGTGGGGACTTTCCCCTAAGCCCCTTCCCTTCTGACCATGTACCTCTTTCTAGCGGCCAAGCCTGGAAGACTCCCTGTTTCCTTACAGGAAGTCAAAGACCGTATGACGTTGATGATGTCTAGCATCCTTAATGACTCCTAACCCAAGTTTCTGTGCATGTGGGAACCATGGCTTATCTATGCCTTGCCTTCTGTAAGCCCAGCAAGCCTATCATACCCTTACCCTAAAATTTGGATGGGATCTTGAGTCTGTGGGGACTTTCCCTTAAGCCCCTTCCCTTCTGACCATGTACCTCTTTCTAGAGGCCAAGCCTGGAAGAAGCCCTCAGTTTCCTTACAGGAAGTCAAAGACCGTACGACTTTGATGATGTCTAGCATCCTTAATGACTCCCAACCCAAATGTCTGTGCAAGTGGGAACCATGGCTTACCTATGCCTTGCCTTCTGTAAACCCTGGCAAGCCTATCGTACCCTTACCCTCAAACTTGGATGGGATCTCGAGTCTGTGGGGACTTCCCCCTAAGTCCCTCCCTTCCCCTTCACCCTTCCTCCCCTACTACTCATCCCTCGTTTTGCTCTCTTATTCTTCCCTAACATATTACTCAAGCTAACCTTAACTATTTGGATAGATGTTTATGGGTTGGGATCAATGAGGTGACCTGCTGGTGACCATCTGGTAGCTCCCAGGGTTGCTAAGTTTGCTCTACTTCCCAATCCTAGGTCTTTATGCTCTCCAACATCGACAGGCCATCTTGAGATACCTCAGATTATCTGCTTGTTGTAATCCTGTTATATGTTTATATCATTTACCATTTGAAAGCTTCCATTGTTCTATTATTTCTTACTGTTTCATTGATGATATGTTGTCAATTAATGTCCTTGCCCCTACATGGGCCTATTTGTTGTCATGTTCAAACGTCTCGAAAATCTCAATAACACCATTGAACTAGATACATCTTCCATTATCCTCGTATCGCAGATTCAGTTCCTGCAGAGCCTGCAAGAATCCTACGACATGATCGCCGTCTTCCATATTGCCGCTTTTGCCGAACACTTGCTGGTAAGCATGTAACAGCTACACCAAATACTGGCCTTCTCCAGTCTTAGTCATCCCAACAATAATTCATAATCGTCTTCAGCTGGACAGTCTTAGTCATCCCAAAAATAATTCATAATTCCATCAAAGTACATAAACACAAGCCACTCCCATAAAAAAAAGCCAACATTTAACAGATTGGTTCTCTTCACTTCCTGTCCTGTAGACCCAACAGGAAGTGAGAGGAAATCTCTTGAATGTGCAGGATATCGTAGACAATTTTTCCCCATTGGATATTTTCACTCTAGTCTTGTTGTGGTGACGGTAAAATTTCGGATTTTTCCTTAATTTCCAAAACAAACAAAGAGGACAAATTTCCTCCAAGGCTACGTTCACAGTCGTGTTTTCCAGAGGTTTTTTGCTTCAAATATTTTTGTGTGTTTTTGGAGCAGAATTGCACGTTTTTGCACGCTTTTCTCAATGCCAATGGAGAGCTGAAAAAAGAGCAGAGAGCTGCTGTTTGAGCTGAGAACGCGCAACAAAACACGCAAAAAAAATGCTTGAAAACGATCAAGTCACGTTTTTCAGGCTTTTTCACTGAAGTCTCAATTTTGCCTGAAAAGTCTTTTTTGATGGACAAATGTTTTTCTACAAACATCATGATGCTCAGATGTGAACAAGGGCTATTGAAAACAAAAGGTTTTTGACTGTTCAGCGTTTTTGAGCTTCGAGCTACAAAACACTCAAGTGTGAACGGGGTCTGAGTGGACACATTGCGGCAATAAATTGCTTAACTACTATTATTATTATTATTATACAGTATTTATAAAGCGCCAATAGTTCGCTCAGCGCTGTACATTACAAAGGGGGACAGAACATGTGACAGAACAATACCAATACAATGCAAAAACATGAGGGGATCGAGGGCCCTGCTCTTTCGAGCTTACAATCTAGGAGGGAGGGGATGGTGGCACAGGAGGAGATAGCTGTGGGGGATGGAGTGGTAGGAAGAGTGGAGGAGGTCGGCAAGTTAGCAGGGGGGTGGGGTAGGCTTCCCTGAAGAGATGGGTTTTCAGGGTGCGCCTAAAGGAGAGGATAGTAGGTGATAATCTGATGGGTTGGGGCAGGGAGTTCCAGAGGATGGGTGACACCCTCGAGAAGGCCTGGAGGCGGGCATGGGAGGAGGAGACCAGGGAACTAGAGAGAAGGAGGTCTTGTGAGGAGCGGAGTGTGCGTGCTGGGCGCGGTACTTGGATATTAGGTCAGTGATGTAGTTCGGGGCAGTATGGTGGACAGCTTTGTACGTCGGCGTTTAGGATTTTGAATTTGGTCCGTTGCGCAATCGGAAGCCAGTGGAGGGATTGGAAGAGGGGGGTGGAGGAAACAGAGCCCAACCCCTCTCAACCCCCCACCTCACCCCCCTCAGTCTCTGCCCGAATCACACACCCACCGAGCGACACATCAGACTGGACGTCGCTCCACTTCCCCAAACCGAACCTCTCCAAAACCGAGTTTCTTGTCTTCCCCCCAGCCCACGCAGACTCCACCTCCGCAACATCGCCAAAATCCGCACGTTCCCAACCCCAGAAACCACCACTAGAAAAACGTTTTGGTTTAGATACACTTTAAAAATGGAGACCGATAAGACATCTCATGTGGGCTAGAATTTCTGGCCTCCTGGTCCCTCCAGGAGTGTTGCTTTCTGGCCTTCTGAAACCATGGATGGTAACCTATCCAATAGAAAAGTAGAGTGTTGTATTGTGCTAGCCATCGACTAGTTCGGAAAGTTTGAAGTTTACGTGATACCCCTTATTGGCTAACTTGGGTTATTAAAGACTCAAGATTTTGGGATGCCTTAGATGCCCTTCTTCAAGTGTTCTACAACTCCTTATTCTGATATTGTAACATCTTGATTTTCTTTCAGATGACCAAGAAGTGGAGGAAGACTTTGGATGCTCTCCTGAACGAAGATCAAAAGAAGGAGAAGATTAATGAGTTGTCTCAGTTTGCCGCTAAATTTGTGTGCAGCGAGAAGTGTACTGAAAAGTCCTTTCTAAAATGTTTTAAAAAGGAGATGAGGGAAACATTGCCCAAGGTAAAAAACACTGCAAGCGGGTGGTGAGGCAATATCTGTCTTTGGTCTTTTGGTGGCTATCTTAGCAGCTTTAAAGGCCAAAGCCATTGCAGATACTCCCGATGATGATATCTCTTCGAGTCGAGTAGTGATGATGAGACAGACAAGCCAGTTGTTTCAGAAAGCCAATCTTCTGAGGAAGCACATGACTCTAAGGTTGATTTACAAAGTTCACAGCAGGTTGTCCATTCTAAGCCTGAAACCATTGGTCCAAATTTAAAAGTAAATGATGAGACCGGCAATGAAGAAGCAGAAACTGGCAACACTGGTGAGATCTCAAAAGATTCAACTGATGTTCTTGTGGATGGGAATGTGGGTCATTCTGAAAAGGCCAACACTGAGTGCAATGAGACTGATTCCTCTAAAACACCTGAGGTTGGAGCATCGGATACTGGAACATCATCGCCTCATTCAGATGATGATTCACAGCCCTGCCCAACAGGGAAGCCTTCAAATGAACAGCTAGACTCAAACGATAAAGCCATCAGTACAGATTTAAAAGGAAAGGAAGAGACCGGCAATGAAAAAACAGAAACTGGCAAAACTGGTGGGATCTCAAAAGATTCAGATGATGATCTTGGGGATGGGAATGTGGATCATTCTGAAAAGGCCAACACTGAGTGCAATGAGACTGATTCCTCTAAAACACCTGAGGTTGGAGCACCGGATACTGGAACATCATCGCCTCATTCAGATGATGATTCACATCCCTGCCCAACAGGAAAGCCTTCAGATGAACAGCTAGACTCAAACAATGATTGTCCAGTGAGTGGCATTGATATGGAACCATCTCCACTTGAGACCCAATCAACTGGAGAATCTCAATCAGTTGAAGAATCTCAAGGTTCGCCTGAGTTCACCTCAAAAATCGATACATCAGGCACGTGCAAGCATGGCAGACAAGACCCCGATGATCTTAATGGTAATCATTCAGGTTCATCTGCAGAGAGTACCTGTAGTGAGACATCTGTAGGACATGTTGATGATCCCGATAGTGGTTCAAGGACAACTTACGATGAAGATACTACCAACAACAGAACACCTGAGCCTGAAACCATCGGTCCAAATTTAAAAGAAAATGGTGATACCGGCAATAAAAAAGCAGCAACTGGCAACACTGGTGGGATCTCAAGAGATGGTCTTGGGGATGGGAATGTGCATCATACTGAAAAGGCCGATAGTGGTTCAAGGACAACTTACGATGAAGAAAAGACCATTCATCAAGATACACAAATAACACACAGTAGGGGTAAGGAGTCTTTGACATCCAGCCCTCAAAAAGACCCGAGCACTCAAAGATCAGAGGAAACAAAAAAGTCAGATACTGATCAGCCAGGCCAAAGGCAAGACCTCCCTTCTGATGTAGACCAGGGAGGAGAAGAAACATCTAACAGACCTGTTGCCCAAAGCTCATTTTCCATGCTGCTGATCATCCTGATTGCTGCGTTGGTCATTGCGTCATTTGTTCTTCCCGTTGAGTGGACATCTGTCCTATTCACAGTCATGGCGCTGATGCTGGGTGTGTATCTGTTTCTCGGTAGGAGACCTTAGTGTCTTCTCCGTGGGGTTTCCTAAACAGAATCTCTCACTTTGCCCAATTGGAGGAAATTTAAGGTTCTCTTGAAAGCCCACCAGCACCCAGGGCTGTCTTAACGCATGGGATACATGGGGGCCCTATGATCATCTTGCACTACATCATACTTGCCAACTGTCCCGGATTTGTCAGGACAGTTACGGTTTTTCCCAAGCTGTCCCGGGATGGCTATGTTCCTTGTTTAAAATCGATTTTATTGAAAGTACTAATAAATATTTGTTTCATTCTATCAACTATTTATACTTTAATTCTTGAGAGCAGGGGCGTAAATTGGGGCTGGCCGGGAGGGGCCCCAGTGCATTACTTTTCCCAGGGTCCCATGATGCTATTAGGACGGCTATGCCCCCACCAGATTTTTGTTGTGCCCCCCCAAGCTAAAGCTATCTGTGTGGGGAGGAGGAGCTCTGCTGTCTGTGCCCAGGCTGTGTGCAGGGATGGGAGAAGGAGCTCTGATGAATGCCCTGCCAGCAGTGACTCCTGTCCCTCTTCCCTGCCAGTTGTGACTCCTGTCCTCTTCCCTGCCAGTTGTGACTCCTGTCCTCTTCCCTGCCAGCTGTGACCCCTGTCCTCTTCCCTGCCAGATGTGACTCCTGTCCTCTGCCCTGCCAGTTGTGACTCCTGTCCTCTTCCCTACCAGCAGTGACTCCTGTCCTCTTCCCTGTCAGCTGTGACTCCTGTCCTCTTCCCTGCCAGTTGTGACTCCTGTCCTCTTCCCTATCAGTTGTGACTCCTGTCCTCTTCCCTCCCAGTTGTGACCCCTGTCCTCTATCCTACCAGTTGAGACCCCTGTCCTCTTCCCTGCCTGTTGTGACCCCTATCCTCTTCCCTGCCAGTTGTGACCCCTGTCCTCTACCCTAGCAGTTGAGACCCCTGTCCTCCTCCCTGCCTGTTGTGACCCCTATCCTCTTTCCTGCCAGTTGTGACCCGTTCTGTCCTCTTCCCTGCCAGTTGTGACCCGTTCTGTCCTCTTCCCTGCCAGTTGTGACTCCTGTCCTCTTCCCTCCCAGTTGTGACCCTTGTCCTCTACCCTACCAGTTGAGACCCCTGTCCTCCTCCCTGCCTGTTGTGACCCCTATCCTCTTCCCTGCCAGTTGTGACCCGTTCTGTCCTCTTCCCTCCCAGTTGTGACCCCTGTCCTCTTCCCTCCCAGTTGTGACCCCTGTCCTCTACCCTACCAGTTGTGACCCCTGTCCTCTACCCTCCCAGTTGTGACCCGTCCTCTACCCTCCCAGTTGTGACCCGTCCTCTACCCTCCCAGTTGTGACCCGTCCTCTACCCTCCCAGTTGTGACTCCTGTCTTCTTCCCTGCCAGTTGAGACCCCTGTCCTCTACCCTGCTGACCCGTCTTCAGCTCTGCTACCCCCTATGCTCAGATCTGCTGACCCCTGTCCTCTGCCCTGCCAATTGAGACCCCTGTCCTCTTCCCAGCCAGTTGTGACCCCTTTCCTCAGCTCTCCTGACCCGTCCTCAGCTCTGCTGTCCCCCCTGTGCTCTGCCCTGTTGACCTCGCACTCTCTGCCCCCCCTGACAGTTTTTATTGCACTCCCACATCAGACAGGCTAGATCCGGCCCTGGCGTAGACCCAAGGCCAGGACGGACGGATGGGAAATGCAGTGGTCTGGCGGTTCATGGTAAGCTTTCAAGAGAACCTGTCATTTTGTTAATTCAGGAATATCTGATAGCGACTGATTCCTCTTCACATAATCTCTAGTTATCTGCAAAAAAAAAAAAAAAAAAATCCAAGATTTTTTTTCATCTTAATCGAACATTTATTACCTCACAGACAAAAAAGTTGTTTGATTACAGATGCTTTGATCTATATTTTTCGGGAATACTTGTCTATGGATCTGTGAAGGACTTTTATTATCATCTGCTAATGGACCTTTTTCTTACTTTCTGCAATAAATGATCTGAGAACATGGAGGGCGTTGTGTCTGATGATTGCTTTCATGTATAATATTGGGCTCGGCATTGCTGTCATTATTAGTGGTAAGCAATGGGTTCCAGGAAACCGCTGAACACGGATCGCAGGCACTGTATGTGAAAGGCTCCGGGGCAGGGGGCGGGCAGGAGGGGCGGCTGCCCTGGGCACTGTGGTGTCATGTCAGGTGGGGGGGGGGGGGGGGGGGGGGGCACCGCGAGGAGATTGTTGGGAGGGGGTAAGAATTGTTCTAGGAGGGAGGTGTGATTGGGGGGATTTGTGTTTTGGAAAGGGGGTGTGTGCTAGAAAAGTTGATATGGTAGAGGGGAGGAGGGGATTGTGCTAGGAGGGGAATTTTTTTTTTTTTTTGAGGTGTGGGGGGAGGGGGGATATTTGTGCAAGTAAGGATGACGGAAGGGGGGGGGGGGGGGTTTGTGCTAAGATTGGGTATTGGGGAGGAGAATGTGTGCTGGGGGGGGGGGGGGGTTGGAGTCAGGGGAGAGAATTTGTGCTGGGAGGGGAAATTTGAGGGGTAGAGGATGGAATTTTTTTTGGGTGAGATTTGTGCTAGTAGGGATGATGGAAGGGGGGGGGGGGGGGTGTGCTAGGATTGGGAATTGGGGAGTATTAGGGAGGGGGGGAATTTGTGCTGGGGGGGGGGTTGGAGTGGGGGGAGGGAATTCGTGCTGGGAGGGGAATTTGAGGGGTAGAGGCTGGAATTATTTTTTAGGTGGTGGTGGTTGGGGGTGGGGGACGGGGGTTGTGCTAGTAGGGATGATAGAAGAGGGGGGGGGGGATTGTGTTAGAATTGGGCATTGGGGAGCATTGGGGATGGGAAATTGTGTGGGGGGGGGGTGGGAGTGGGGGGGAGAGAATTTGTGCTGGGAGGGGAATTTTGAGGGGTAGAGGCTGGCATTTTTTTTGGGGGGGGGTGGGCTTGTGCTAGTAGGGATGATGGAAGGGGGGGGGGTGCTAGGATTGGGCATTGGGGAGTGGAATTTATGCTGGGGGGGGTGGGGTGGGGGGAGAGAATTTTCCGTGGGAGGGGTAATTTGAGGGGTAGAGGATGGAATTTCCTTTTTTTTATGGGGGGGGAGGGGGTTGTGCTAGTAGGGATGATGGAAGGGGGGGGTGTTGTGCTAGGATTGGGCATTGGGGAGGGGGATTTGTGCTGGGGGGGGGGTGAGGTGGGGGGGAGAGAATTTGTGCTGGGAGGGGGAATTTGAGGGGTAGAGGATGGAATTTCCTTTTTTTTTTTTTTGCTGGGGGGGGGGGGGTTGTGCTAGTAGGGATGATGGAGGGGGGTTGTGCTAGGATTGGGCATTGAGGAAGGGAATTTGTTCTGGGGGGGTTGGAGTGGGGGGGAGGAGAATTTGTGCTGGGAGGGGGAATTTGAGGGGTAGAGGATGATTTTTTTTGGTGGTGGGGGGGGGGGGTTGTGCTAGTAGGGATGATGGAGGGGGGGACTGTGCTAGGATTGGGCATTGGGGAGCACTGGGGAGGTGAATTTGTGCCGGGGGGGGTTTGGTGTGGGGGGAGGGAATCTGTGCTGGGAAGGGAATTTGAGGGGTAGAGGATGGATTTTTTTTTTTTTTGGTGGGGGGGGGGGGGGGGTTGTGCTAGCAGGGATGATAGAAGGGTGGGCGGGGGGGGGGGGGTTGTGCTAGGATTTGGCATTGGGGAGGGGAATTTGTGCTGGGGGGGGGATTTGGAGTGGGAGGAGAGAATTTCTGCTGGAAGGGGAAATTTGAGAGGTAGAGGATGGAATCTTATTTTTTGTGGTGGTGTTGGGGGGGTTTGTCCTGGGGGCATATAAGGGGGGAGAGAAATTGAGTTGGGGGGGCACAAAGATTTGTACTGGTAGGAGGGATTTCATCAGGGGGTGGATTTATACTGAGGAGGAGGGGGGGGGGGATTTACACTTCGGGGGTAAAAATGCAGATTAGTGCTCACATTTTATTGGGTGGGGAGATTTCTGCTGACACATAATGTTCATATATCTGGGGGTGGGGAGGGGGGGCACAATATTCGCCCCCCAGGCTCTAGATGACCTTGTCCCAGCACTGGTCCTTGGCACCTCAGGGTTCCATCACTTCCCCCACCCCATCTCTATGGGAACGCAGTGTAGCTGCACATCTATGGTTAGGCCCCAGCAGTGGACGAAACGCGTTGGTTGGAGTTCGGTGGGGGAACGGTCTCTGCTGCCAGAATAAAGGTTCTGTATGGAGGATTGTGTGGCTCCATTACTGTGTGGAATGTTTTACCTGTCAGCATGATTCTATCCAGCCGGACCTGTGATGGCGGCACACCTGCCGAACAGCCCTGACCGCCATTTCAGCACGACAACCTCGGTCAAAAAAACAACCCCAAGGAAGGAGCGGCGGCCAAGTTTCGACTCGCCTTTCTTCTGGGAGTGTCCTTTGCCTGCCTCCCCCGCCGTGTTCTGTGGTACCTTCCAGCAGCCTCTTATGTCTCAGTACAGAGGAAGGAACCACAGAAGGCAGCGGGGGAGGCAAGCGCCGGGCACTCCCAGAAGTGTGATGGATGGGAAGGTTCCTCGGGTGGCTTTACTCCCTGACACATCAAAGATCCTAAGAAGTCTCTTACCGGACCCTTTACATTTTGTCTTTTTTGGGGATTTTTTAATTACAATTTTTAATTTTTTTTATTCAATTTTATATACAATTTTGCAAACCAATGTACATTCACATCAGTCCCCGCCCCGAGGAGCGAACAAGGTCCCTATCTCACACATACGAGAGCCAATGTCGACAGGAGCCACTTATCCTACCAGCATGGCCTTGGAGTGTGGAAAGCCTGCGAAAAGCCCAGGAAGAACATGCAAACTCCATGCAGGTATTGTCTTGGCTGGTATTTGAACCCGGGACCCCCGGTGCTGCAAGGTGCGTGAGCCAGCATGCTACCCCCTTGGTTATCAACGACTCGGGAAGCACTGAAGCAAGAGCCACCGATAGCCAGGTGACTGGCATTTTGGAGCTCAATGAAGGACATGTTTATCTCAGGATTTCCTTTAAAATGGTTTAACTCTAAAAAAAATTAAAAAAAAAAAAAAAAAATGTAAAGCATTGAGAAAGCAAAATTAATAAACAAAGACATACGTAATTAAAATAAAATCGAAAAAAATAAATACATAATTTAAATTAATTCATTAAAGAAAATAAAATACTTGTACCAAATTGTATTGTAGCTGTAATGTCTGCCTTCATTTTGTAAAGTGCTGAGCAAAAAAATATAAATCCTGAATAATAATAATTAAATAAATAAATACATACATA
The DNA here is from genome assembly GCA_951230385.1 of Staurois parvus. Lineage (NCBI taxonomy): Eukaryota > Metazoa > Chordata > Amphibia > Anura > Ranidae > Staurois > Staurois parvus. The sequence continues at coordinate 155,019 of CATNWA010009460.1, forward strand.
CTGTAAAAAAAAAAAAAAAAAAATGTTTAAATAAAATAACCTAATTAAAGTAAATACAATAAAAATAAAATAATGCAGAAATAAATCAAATAAAAGAAATAAACTGATTCATGTAAAAAAAAAATAATATTTATATACATAATATTAAATTATTATTATTATTATACAGTATTTATAAAAGCGCCAACAGTTCGCTCAGCGCTGTACATTACAAGGGGAGACAATACATGAGACAGCACAGTAACAATACAATAAAATACACGAGGGGCTCCAGGGCCCTGCTCCTTGCAGCTTACAAGCTAGGAACATATAATATATACATAAATTAACTAGTTGCCAACCGCAGAAAGAAATAAATGAAAAAAACTGCGGCCGGCCAGTTCTGAGTGGACGTCATATGACGTCCTCCCAGAACGCGCTCCCCTGCGCGCCCCAGGGGGGCGCGCACCGGCGATATCCGTGATCGCTGTGTCCTAAGGACACAGCTGATCACGTGATGGTGGTAAAAGGCCAATCACAGCGGCCTTTTACCACCTGATCAGCAGTGTCCAATGACACGCTGATCAGAAGGAAATGCAAGTGCCGGTTTCTCGGCTGCACTTTCCTCACGCTGTCAGAATCGTGAGGAAAGTACTGCCGAGGACCGTCAGTTGTCAGAGCGGGGATCAGCACCGATCATCAGGGCACTGATCACTGCCCTGATGATCGGTGCCCAGCAGTGCCACCCGCAAGTTCCGCCCAGCAGTGCGCCCACTAAAAAAAAACCTGTGCCCATCAGTGCACCCACCTGTGCCCAGCAAAAAAAAAAAAAAACCTGTGCCACTCTGCAGTGCACCCACCTGTGCCCACCCACCTGTGTCCACCAAAAAACCCACCTGTGCCCAGCAGTGCACCCACCTGTGCCACTCTGCAGTGCCACCTACCTGTGCCCAGAAGTGCCACCTAACATGTGCCCAGCAGTGCCACCCACCTGTGCCCACCCACCTGTGCCCACCAGTGCCACCCACCTGTGCCCACCCACCAGTGCCGCCCACCAGTGCTGCCAGTCAGTGTCACCAGTCAGTGCCCAGGGGTTGTGCCAGTCAGTGCCGCCAGTCAGTGCCCAGCAGTGATGCCAGTCAGTGCCGTCTATCAGTACCCATCATCAGTGTCACCTAAAAAGTGCCGCCTATCAGTGCTGCATATCAGTGCCGCCTATCAGTGCTGCATATTAAAGTGCCGCCTATCCGTGACCCCTAATTAGTGCTGTCTATCAGTGCCGCCTATCCGTGCCACCTCATTAGTACTGCCTATCAGTGCCCTTTAGTGCTGCCTATCAGTGCTGCCTCATCAACGCACATCAGTGAAGGAAAAAAAAATACCTGTTTGAAAAATTTTATAAAAAAGAAAAAAAACTTTTTTTTTTTTTTTCAAATTTTTTGCACTTTTTTTTATTTATAGCGCAAAAAGTAAAGCGCCCAGTGGCGATAAAAAAAAAAAAATACCACCAAAAGAAAGCTCTATTTGTGAGAAAAAAATGATCAAAATTTCATATGGGTACAATGTTGCATGACCGCGCAATTGTCAATCAAATTGCGGCAGCGCAGAAAGCTGAAAATTGGCCTGGTAAAGGAAGGGGGTATAAGTGCCCGGTAGGCAAGCGGTTAAATAAAAGTAAATCAGCAAAATTAATGAATAAATAAATAAAAAAAAATATGTCAATAAAATACAAATAATTGGAATGTGCAGCGCCAATAAAAATAAATGAAAAATATATATAAAAATAAACAAAATAAATAGAATAAATAAATATAGTAAATATGTAAACAAAATAAATGAAATATATAAATTAATATAAAAAAATAAATACATAAAATTTCAATAACGTAAACAGAAAAAAAAATCAACAAATGGAAAAAAAATAGATGTATAAAACAATCAAAATAAATAAAAATAAATAAAAACAATAAATAAATAAAATAAGTCTTAGATTGTAAGCTCCCAGGATCAGGGCCCTCCTATCCCTCTTGTATTGAACTGTATTGTTGCTGTATTGTCTCCCATTATAATAAAGCGCTGAGCAAACTGTTGGCGCCATAAATCCTGTATAATAATAATAATAATAATGATAATAATATTTATAAAAAAAAAACAAAAAAATACATAAATAAATAAATAAAATATGTATATAAAAAAGCAATAAATAAATAAATAAAAAAATAAAAAAAGAAATGACTATAGTAAATAAAAAAAATAAATAAATATACTAAATCTGAAAATAAATGAATACATACAGTATATAAAACAAATAAATATAATAAACTAAATTAAAAAAACACAATGAATGCATACATGCGTTAAAAATAAATACAATAAAATAAATGAATAGAACAAATAAAAAAAAAAATTAGAAAAAAATAAAAAATAATGCATAAAGAGTGCATAAAAACAATTGAATAAATAAATAAAGACAAGAAATATATTTCAATAAAATAAATGAATATATCTATAAAAAAAAAAATAAATAAAAAAATAAATACAGTAAATATGTAAACAAAATAAATTTAATATATAAAATGAATATAAAAAAAAAATAAATAAAATAAGTAATATATAAAAAAAAATTAAAAAAATAAATGAATAAATAAAAATAAATATAAAAAAATATGTAAATTAATTAAAATAATATACTAAATATGAAAAAGAAATGAATACATACAGTATTTAAAAAAAAATAAAAAATAAACATAAAAAATTGAATAAAAAAAACAACAACAAATGAATGAAAATGAATTAAATGTATAAATATAAATAAAAAAAAATGAATAGAACAAATAAATAAAAATTAGAGAAAAAAATAAATATATAATGCATAAAGAGTGCATAAAACAAAATAAATAAATAAATATAAGAAATATAAAAAAAATAAATGAATAAAAAATCTATAAAACAAACAAATAAATAAATATGCAAACAAAAAAATAAATGAATATATAAAATTAATATAAGCCAATAAATACATAAAACATATAATAAATAAATAAAAAAAAAAAGAAATGAATGAAAAAATAGATTTATAAAAAATCAAACAAACAAATAAATAAAAATAATAAATAAATAAGTATATAAAAAAAAAAATAAATAAGCAAAATAAATGAATAATTAAATAAATATAGTAAATATGTAAAAAAATAAATAAATATAACTAAATATGAAAATAAATGAATACACCTATAAAACAAATAAATATAATAAATTAAATAAAGTAAAAAAAAAACCACATACACACACAATGAATGCATACATGAATTAAATGTAATAAATACGATAAAAAAATGAAAAATAAATAAATAAAAAAAAAAAAAAAAATAAAACTATATAATATAATAAAGATAAAAAAATAAAAAATTAAAAAAAAAAAAATATAAGAAATATATCAATAAAATAAATGACTATATCTATAAAACAAAACAAATAAATAAATATGTAAACAAAATAAATTAATATAAAAAAATTAAATATAAATCAATAAATACATAAAAATATAATAAAGTAAAAAAAAACAAATCAAATGAATGAAAAAATAGAAGTAAAAAAATCAAAAAATAAATAAATAAAAATAATTAATAAATAAAAGTATAAAAAAAAAAATAAATACATAAGTAAAATAAAATGAATAATAAATATAAATAAATATAGTAAATATGTAAATAAAATAAATAAATATACTAAATATGAAAATAAATGAATACACCTATAAAAAAATAAATATAAATATAATAAATTAAAGTAAAAAAAAAAAAACACACACACAATGAATGCATACATGAATTAAATGTATAAATACGATAAAATAAAAAAATAGAATAAATAAAATAAAAATTAGAGAAAAAAATAACTATATAATGCATAAAGAGTGCATAAAACAAATTAATAAATAAATATAAGAAATATATCAATAAAATAAATGACTATATCTATAAAACAAACAAATAAATAAATATGTAAATAAAAAATAAATTAATATATAAAATTAATATAAACCAATAAATACATAAAATATATAATAAAAGTAAAAAAAAACAAAACAAATGAATGAAAAAATAGATGTATAAAACAATCAAACAAACAAATAAATAAAAAATAATAAATAAATAAGTATATATATAAAAAAAATAAATACATAAGTAAAATAAATGAATAATTAAATAAATATGTAAATAAAATAAATAAATATACTAAATATGAAAATAAAAATGAATACACCTATAAAACAAATAAATATAATAAATTAAATAAAGTAAAAAAAAAAACACACACACAAAATGAATGCATACATGAATTAAATGTATAAATACGATAAAATAAATGAATAGAATAAATAAATAAAAATTAGAGAAAAAAATAAATAAATATAATGCATAAAGAGTGCATAAAATATATTAATAAATAAATATAAGAAATATATTAATAAAATAAATGAATATATCTATAAAAACAAACAAATATATAAATATGTAAACAAAATAAATTAATATATAAAATTAATATAAATCAATAAATACATAAAACATAATAAAGTAAATAAACAAAACAAATGATTGAAAAAAATAGATGTATAAAACAATCAAACAAACAAATAAATAAAAAATAATAAATAAATAAGTATATATATAAAAAAATAAATACATAAGTAAAATAAATGAATAATTAAATAAATAAATAAATATACTAAATATGAAAATAAATGAATACACCTATAAAACAAATAAATATAATAAAATTAAATAAAGTAAAAAAAAAAAAAACCACACACACACACAATGAATGCATACATGAATTAAATGTATAAATACGATAAAATAAATGAATAGAATAGATAAATAAAAATTCGAGAAAAAAATAAGTGCATGAAACAAATGAATAAATAAATAAAGTAAATACATAAATATGTAAAGTGTATTCCTATACAAATCGGGAATGATTCCGCTTTCCAGCCACGGTTACAGGGTGTCCCCCGATCACATGACACGAGTGTCCCGAGCTGTCAGTGTCACACGTGGTCACCTGTCACCAGTTCAGGCTCCTCCCCTCTAACTTTTAAAATGGCGCCGCCCGCAGCGGCCTTGGTGCCCTTACCATTCTGTCGCTCTTCATTGGCCGGCACAGGCTGACGTTGTTGGACACGCCTCCCCGGCTGCAGAAGGGAGTAAAGATGGCTGAGGCTGGAGGAGAGGACAAGGAGCTGGAGGATCTGCTGGACAGTAAGGGGGAGGCTGGGGGGGTCACGTGGTTAGGAAGCCATGGGGAGTGCTCTTGCTGTGCCCCCCCCCCTCCCGTTCCCGGCAGGTGGGATCTGGGGGGGAGGGGGGAGTTCCTTTAACCCCAGGTGGACTTTAACCCCTGCACTGCCAGCTGGCTCCCCAGACACAGACAGGCAGCACATTGTGAACTCATTGGGGAGGTTTTGCTGTTGGAGGCCATGCCATGCACACTCCTACCCATAGGGGGCATGGGGGGGGCTGGGCACATGTGGGGTGACTTTGCTGCTGGGTGAGATTTTGGGGTGTCCAAGGATGACCTTCCCTGGGTCTGTGCAGGCTTTATCCCCTCCTGTGTCGGGGTCATGGCCCGCTCCATTCCTTTTAAAGGGCTTTTGATGTCATTTCAAGAACCTGTGGCCCCTGTGGCCGTCCCTGAGGAGAATTGGTCCCATATATTGAAAGATTGAGGTTTATCCCCCCCCCCAATCCCTTATGTAGAGGCTCACTCTGGAGCTGGGAGTTGGGGGTGAAGTCTGACAACTGCTACCTGATCTGGGAACACCTGCTGTCTTCTGGCTCCTGAGTGAGCAGTGCAGAGGAGCATGGGGCTGCCCTGTCTGTGCGGGGGAGGCGCTTAGAGCTGCCTGGTCTGTGCGGGGGAGGCGCTTAGAGCTGCCTGGTCTGTGCGGGGGAGGCGCTTGGAGCTGCCTGGTCTGTGCGGGGGAGGCGCTTAGAGCTGCCTGGTCTGTGCGGGGGAGGCGCTTAGAGCTGCCTGGTCTGTGCGGGGGAGGCGCTTAGAGCTGCCTGGTCTGTGCGGGGGAGGCGCTTAGAGCTGCCTGGTCTGTGCGGGGGAGGCGCTTAGAGCTGCCTGGTCTGTGCGGGGGAGGCGCTTAGAGCTGCCTGGTCTGTGCGGGGGAGGCGCTTAGAGCTGCCTGGTCTGTGCGGGGGAGGCGCTTAGAGCTGCCTGGTCTGTGCGGGGGAGGCGCTTAGAGCTGCCCGGCCTGTGCGGGGGAGGCGCTTGGGGCTGCCCGGCCTGTGCGGGGGAGGCGCTTGGGGCTGCCCGGCCTGTGCGGGGGAGGCGCTTGGGGCTGCCCGGCCTGTGCGGGGGAGGCGCTTGGAGCTGCCCGGCCTGTGCGGGGGAGGCGCTTGGGGCTGCCCGGCCTGTGCGGGGGAGGCGCTTGGGGCTGCCCGGCCTGTGCGGGGGAGGCGCTTGGGGCTGCCCGGCCTGTGCGGGGGAGGCGCTTGGAGCTGCCCGGCCTGTGCGGGGGAGGCGCTTGGAGCTGCCCGGCCTGTGCGGGGGAGGCGCTTGGGGCTGCCCGGCCTGTGCGGGGGAGGCGCTTGGGGCTGCCCGGCCTGTGCGGGGGAGGCGCTTGGAGCTGCCCGGCCTGTGCGGGGGAGGCGCTTGGGCCTGCCCGGCCTGTGCGGGGAGGGGGGGCGCTGCCCGGCCTTTGCGGGGAGAGGCGCTTGGGGGGCTGCCTGGCCTGTGCGGGGGAGGCGTTCTGTGCAAAGAAGTTATTCAGAGCCTTGTGGACTCTGCAGGGGAAGTGCTTGGAGTCACCTCGGCTTTTCAAGACTGCTGGGAGCCATTTGTGCTTTGCAAAGGAGCTACTTAGAGCTACCTGAACTTTGGTAGGGGAGGTGCTTTGAGTCTCCTGGACCAGGGGTGGGCAACTGTGGCCCTCCAGCTGTTGAACTACAAGTCCCATTATGCCTCCGCCTTTTGGAGTCATGCTTGTAACTGTCAGTTTTGCAATGCCTCATGGGACTTTTAGTTCTACAACAGCTGGAGGACCACAGTTGCCCACCCCTGTCCTAGGCTGTTCAAAGTAGTACTTCAAGCTAAATGGTCTGTGCAAGGGAGGTGCTCCGAGCCACGTAAACTCTGCAGGGGAGGTTCCCTGAGCCCCCCCATGGGAGAAGGTTTAGACTCTGCAGGGGAGGTTATCAGTCACCATTACAGCATGAGGGAAGTTCTTGGCGCCACTTGGACTCTGCATGGGAGGTGCTTGGAGCCGCCTAGGCTGTGCAAGGGAGGTCATTAGATACAAGCAGGGTTCAAGAGAAGGGGCTTGTGGCACTGAAAAATAGTTGTAGGCCCAGAAGGTGGCTTAGGGGGAAAAATTAAAAAAAAGACTGACCCAGAATTAGAAGGAAGTTTTTCACAAGTGGTCATTATTGGTCTAATTTTTGGTTAGATACCCAAGTAGTTGGATTTGGAATCACTGTTTTTTTTGTTTGTTTTTTTCGCCTTGGCAGGTGCACTGGATGATTTTGAGAAGACCAGCCAACCACCTCCGTCCTCAGACAAAACTACAAAACCCTCCGGTCCCGAAAGGCCGCCTGAGGATGCTGCCAAGGTACGGCCATGTTTCTCTTTTTAGTGTATGGAAGACTCTGGAGGCCAATGGGGGATCCACATTTTTGTGTCTCAGCCCTCTGATGGCTCCGTGTTGGGACTGAAGGGCAGAATCTGGAGGAAGAGATAGGTGGGGGAGGATGTTTGCAGGCCACAGGGGTGAGGAGCCTTGACTGGGGGGGGGGCAACACGTATCTTTAATATGCAGCATTCATAGCAGAATATGATGTAGCGGGTCTACATGAGTGTTCTGTTACTGCTCGTGATGGTGATCTTCAGAACCTAACGCTCGCCAGTATCTCAGTGCGCCCGGAGGTGCTGGAGTTGAGTCAGACGTCAAACACCAGGCAGGGCCCCTGACATTTGGTGTGGTAGTCATGTTCTTATTTACCCAGCTCCTTCCTGGAGTGCATTTAACTGAAGGATGTACCGGGAACTTGGGTATATGGAGCTCTTGTGTAGCTGCCATACCAGCCTTCAGGTGGTGGAAAGTCATTGGTATGGGTGTGTTTATGGATATGTGGAGCATGTGGTTCAACTTTCGGGAACTATGCGCTGTGGTTGTCATGATGGGCATAAGCATGCACACTGCAGTCCTTCATGGGTCTGTGGTTTAGATGCAGAGCACCTCTTCTTTTCTTTTGAAGAACAGCTGATTCGTTGGTCCTTCAGGGGTCGTCGTCTCTTGGAACCTGCATGGGAACCATCTGGAGAACCTCACGAGAGCTTTCCAAAGGGTCTAAGTATGCACACTGCAGTCCTTGATGGGTCTGTGGTTTAGATCCAGAGCAGCTCTTTCCTTTTTGAAGAACAGCTGATTCACTGGTCCTTCAGGGGTTTTCTTCGTCTCTTGGAACCTGCATGGGAACCATCTGGAGAACCTCACAAGAGCATTCCAAAGGGTCTAAGCATGCATACTGCAGTCCTTCATGGCTCTGTGGTTTAGATGCAGAGCAGCTCTTCTTTTCTTTTGAAGAACAGCTGATTCGTTGGTCCTTCAGGGGTATTCGTCTTTTGGAACCTCATCTACCTTGGAACCTCACAAGAGCATAAGGATTTACCCAAGTGCATTTAACATCTTGGGAGAGCTCTGCACTGCCATACCAGCCTTCAGGTGGTGGAAAGCATGGAGCATGTGGTTCAAACTATGCGCTGTGGTTGGATCTAAGCATGCACACTGCAGTCCTTCATGGGTCTGTGGTTTAGATGCAGAGCAGCTCTTTTCTTTTTGAAGAACAGCTGATTCACTGGTCCTTCAGGGGTCGTCATCTCTTGGAATCTGCATGGGAACCATCTGGAGAACCTCACGAGAGCATTCCAAAGGGTCTAAGCATGCACACTGCAGTCCTTCATGGCTCTGTGGTTTAGATCCGGGAGCAGCTCTTTTCTTTTTGAAGAACAGCTGATTCACTGGTCCTCCAGGGGTCGTCATCTCTTGGAATCTGCATGGGAACCATCTGGAGAACCTCATGAGAGCATTCCAAAGGGTCTAAGCATGCACACTGCAGTCCTTCATGGCTCTGTGGTTTAGATCCAGAGCAGCTCTTTTCTTTTTGAAGAACAGCTGATTCACTGGTCCTTCAGGGGTCGTTCTCTTGAAACCTGCATGGGAACCATCTGGAGAACCTCACGTGAGAGCATTCCAAAGGGTCTAAGTCTTCTCTCATCCGTTTTTTTACCCCAGAGGAAGCCTTGAAATAACTTTCAGATCTTGGGAACCCTTGCAACAACCAGTTCATAGGGGTTCAGTGGGAAAAGTATCCTTTACCTTGGTAACCTTTCCCCCCCCCCTTACAGTGATACAGTGATGGTCAAGAATGCCATCCATCAAAAAGATCATTGGTATCATACGAGTCAATTGGCATTGGACTTTACTGGAGTTAACCTCAAATGGGAGGTTCAATCTGTTTGCTGTTTAATGCCTTTGATGGTTTTTGGTGTCTCCCGAATGATACATCTTTGAGGACCTCTCACGTGACTGTCCTAGAGGATGACTTTGGAAAACACAAGTTATTACTGGAGAACTTCTTTTTAAAGTTCACCCTTTAACCAAAAATAATAAATGCCCGTTTTTTTACAGGTAAAAAAATGTGCATTTAATATTTTTGGATTCGGGATCCTGTAAATCATCGCACCAGCCATCAGCAGATCTGTGGTGCCATGCAGGTCTCCTGCAGTCCTGTCCGTATATCTGCTTGTCCATATGGGATATACAGGCAAGCAGATCTACTGACTGGAAGATTCAATGAACTACAATGGCACTGTGGTAGTTCATTGAGAAACTACAAGCTGACAACCGCTAAGGCTGTCGGGACTAGTAGTTCATTCATTCACCAAATACTGTGAGTGAATGACGTGGGCATGTGGGCGGAGCTAGTTGACAGCTAGTACAAGGAACTTCTGTCGCGGGGAGGGGGGACTAGTCAGTGGCTGCAGCATGGGGAACATGTTACATGTTCCACTCTATTAGGGTGGAACATGTAACATGTTTCCCAAAGGTGAACTTATCCTTTAAGGAATCCTCCAGGACAGTAACAATCCTCCCCTATTTTATGACTTTTACTTCTAGTGTTCTGCTCCTCGAATTTTTGCACAAAACGGGGCTTAGTCATAGAGGGTGTATGATTTAAGTCCAGTTTTGGGTGAAATACGTGAGATTGTCCCAGGTGGCGGCTGAATGGAGTGGAGTGGGGAAGGGTAAACACCCTTCTTTTTTTTTTTTTTTTTCCCCAAATATATGGGAGATTTGACATCACTTCCTATTCCAGAGACAGTGGTCACCAATATACACTGAGAAAAGGAATCTCCAGATTGTAGACACAGCTGTGGGGGAAAAAAACTGATGCAGGTTCTAATCCTTCTTTACTTTCTTTTTTTACTCTTTTATATTACTAAAAAAAAAACTAAAAAAAAAAGGGAGATTTGACATCACTTCCTATTCCAGAGACAGTGGTCACCAGTACAGGAGAAGAGAAGGATCTCCAGAATGTAGACACAGATGAGGGGGAAAGACCTTGATGAAGGTTCTAATCCTTCTTTACTCTTTTTTTACTTATATTTAATAAAGAAAAAAAAAAGGGTAAAAAAAAAGTAGAATAAAAAGACAGTAAAGAAGGATTAGAACCTTAAACAGGGTTTTTTTTTCCCCCTCATCTGTGTCTACATTCTGGAGGTTCTTCTGATGAAGGTTTTAATCCTTCTTTACTCTGTCTTTTTTTTACTCTACTCAACTTTTTTTCCTTATATTTAATAATGAAAAAAAAAAAGGAAAAAAAGTAGAGTAAAAAGACAGTAAAGAAGGATTAGAACCTTCATCAGAAGGACCTCCAGAATGTAGACAGATGAGGGAAAAAAAACCCTGTTTAAGGTTGTAATCCTTCTTTACTGTTTTGTTTTTTTTTTTTTTTTTTTTTTTTACTCCATTTTTTTTCCCTTTTATATTTAATAAAGAAAAAAAAAAAAAAGAAAGGAAAACAAAAGTAGAATAAAAAGACAGTAAAGAAGGATTAGAACCTTCATCAGAAGGACCTCCAGAATGTAGACAGATGAGGGGAAAAAAACCCTGATTAAGGTTCTAATCCTTCTTTACTGTCTTTTTATTCTATTTTTTTTCCTTTTTTTTTTTTTTTTTTTCTTTATTAAATATAAGGAAAAAAAGTTGAGTAGAAAAAAAAAAGAGAGAGTAAAGAAGGATTAGAACCTTCCTCAGGGTATTTTCCCCCTCATCTGTGTCTACATTCTGGAGGTCCTTCTCTTCTCCTGCATTGGTGACCACTGTCTCTGGAATAGGAAGTGATGTCAAATCTCCCTTATATTTAATACAAAAAAAAAAGGGGGGAGATTTGACATCACTTCCTATTCCAGAGACAGTGGTCACCAGTGCAGGAGAAGAGAAGGACCTCCAGAATGTAGACACAGATAAGGGGCAAAAAAGCCAATGAAGGTTTTCTAATCCTTCTTTACTCTACTTTCTTTTTCTTCTTTTTACTGTTGAGTCTCTCATCATCACCTGTCCCGATGGCCAACATGAACACAGACAACAGTAAAACCTTGCAGGAGTCCTTATCCTAATCTTCTTTATCCATAATAAAAAAAAAAAAAAGCTTTGGCAGGAGTTACAACTTCGTAGACCACACACTCGTGAACACACCAGAATTGGCCGCCATAGGGTAATGGTTCTCAGTGAAACCGATAAATGTTGGCTCATCACAAAAGACGATTGGTGTAAATCTGGAGTTTGGCTGATGTAAAGGTTCAGAGGTCATACATATTCTTCTCTTGTTTTCTGGTGCAATGGTTGTCCCTCTGGTTCCACCTTAACTGAAGTCCTTTGTTTTCTCAGGATCCCCTGTTGGCGTCTCAGGAGAAGTTCTTCCAGGAGCTGTTCAGCAGCGAGTTGGCAGCCCAGGCCTCAGAGGAATTTGAGAAAGCCATGAAGGAGCTGGCTGAGGAGGAACCTCATCTGGTGGAGCAGTTCCAAAAGCTGTCGGAGGTCGCTGGAAAAGTGGGTGGGTAGTGACCTTCTTGAAGAATGTGAGGTTGCCCTTTAATATGGAGGCCAAGGGATTCAGACTGAGAACAGGCCACGTTCAGAAGTCCTCCCTTCAGGGAACTCTTACTCAGTGTCCAGAGAAATCAAGTGAAACTAAGGGGTCGATGAAATTCAGATTCTTTTCTCGATGTGTAAAATACACAGTCATTTTTTTCCGTATCAGCCAATGCCGTTCTTCCTTTTCTTGCCTGACTGTCCTCTTCCAGTGCAACTCTGATTCTTCGGTGCAACACACTTCTTGAGCTTCACTTATCAAAGTGTTTTGAGATAAGAAGTGCTTGTGCTTTCACACAGCATGGGATCAGACCCAAGCCCGTGATGGTGGTGGGGGATCCAAGCCCGTGATGGTGGGGGGGGGGATCCAAGCCCGTGATGGTGGCGGGGGGATCCAAGCCCGTGATGGTGGTGGGGGGGATCCAAGCCCGTGATGGTGGCGGGGGGATCCAAGTCCGTGATGGTGGTGGGGGGGATCCAAGCCCGTGATGGTGGGTGGGGGGGATCCAAGCCCGTGATGGTGGTGGGGGGGATCCAAGCCTGTGATGGTGGCGGGGGGATCCAAGCCCGTGATAGTGGTGGGGATCCTGGTAATTAGTGGAAATATCTAAATTCATATAGACTACCCAAATGATGGACCATTGGGTGTGATAATTTGAGGTGGTGGGGTGGCAATTCCACTAGAAACCAAAAATGCTTTTCCATAAAATTGAATCCAAAACTGGATATTCAATCAAAAGATCCGACGCGTTTTGCGGGATGGGGACCCACTTCAGGGAAAGTGGAAAAACTGAGCAACAATGCCAGTCGATGATAGCACTCTGTTCAATAGCAGCACCTGACGTGAAGATCAGTAGTGATTGGATACACAAAGGAGATTTTCTGTACACCAGGGAGGAAGCCGCCTGTCCGAGAATACCTCAGATCTAGTTTGGTAGCAAACGCCAAGCCATTGTTCGTTCCAGATGAAAAAAGTATAGTGACCAATTGTTGTTGGTTGGTGAATAAACACCCGTCTTGGTTGCTTCTGAGCAGTTAAGGAGGTTAAAAGCAGACAAAAGAGAGGCCAAAATTTGCCCAAACAGATGCCCCAATGTAGTCCTGTGATGTGTGGGGGGATCCAAGCTCGTGATGGAAGATCCAAGGCTCGTGATGTGGGGAGGATCCAAGGCTCGTGATGTGGGGAGGATCCAAAGCTACGTGATGTGGGGAGGATCCAAGGCTCCGTGATGTGGGGAGGATCCAAGGCTCCGTGATGTGGGGAGGATCCAGGGCTCCGTGATGTGGGGAGCAAATCCAGGGCTCCGTGATGTGGGGAGGATCCAGGGCTCCGTGATGTGGGGAGGATCCAGGGCTCCGTGATGTGGGGAGGATCCAGGGCTCCGTGATGTGGGGAGGATCCAGGGCTCCGTGATGTGGGGAGGATCCAGGGCTCCGTGATGTGGGGGGGATCCAAGGCCTCGTGATGTGGGGGGATCCAAGGCCTCGATCCAAGCCTCGTGATGTGGGGGGGGATCCAAGGCCTCGTGATGTGGGGGGGATCCAAGGCCTCGTGATGTGGGGGGGATCCAAGGCCTCGTGATGTGGGGGGGGATCCAAGGCCTCGTGATGTGTGGGGGGATCCAAGCCCCTGAAGTGTTTTTTTTTTTTTTTTTATAAATGTTTTTTTTGAGGGGGCGGGCTGTCGGATTAGCTGTTTGCGGCCCCATGGTTTCTATCAGCTGCCCTGATCACTGGGCACAGTGGATGCTTCAAAAGCCCAAACAGGCATGAGGTTGATAATCATTGCTCCAATGAATGTATTGATTACTTGCCTCATTGACTCTGGACGGTAGTATGACCGATATTGGATGGATCGGTCTCTGATATAAATTATCTTCATTTATCTGATAGGAAGCGATGAAACCTCCCAGCAAGAGTTTACTTCCTGCCTGAAAGAGACACTGTCCGGACTGGCCAAGAATGCCAACGACTTGCAGGTAGGAATTTTGAAAAAAGAAATAAAAACATTCTATAGAAGTACCTGTAGTAGTAATAATACAATACATTATTTTGTTTCCCATTGGTTACACATTGGCTCTGTGTCCCTCTTAAAGGCATATTCCACTTCTTCTTTTTTTTTTTTTTTCCTCAAAAAAAATAAATTCATAAATGCACCCATGATAAAATATAAAACATGCATTTAATTTTTTTTTTCAGTATTGGAACCTGCAGAGCATTGCAACTAGCCCTCAAGGGGCGTGCAATCTAAGGTCCCTCATCCTCAAGGGGAGTACAATCTAAGGTCCCTCATCCTCAAGGGGAGTACAATCTAAGGTCCCTCACCCTCAAGGGGAGTACAATCTAAGGTCCCTCACCCTCAAGGGGAGTACAATCTAAGGTCCCTCACCCTCAAGGGGAGTACAATCTAAGGTCCCTCACCCTCAAGGGGAGTACAATCTAAGGTCCCTCACCCTCAAGGGGAGTACAATCTAAGGTCCCTCACCCTCAAGGGGAGTACAATCTAAGGTCCCTCACCCTCAAGGGGAGTACAATCTAAGGTCCCTCACCCTCAAGGGGAGTACAATCTAAGGTCCCTCACCCTCAAGGGGAGTACAATCTATGGTCCCTAACTCACATTCATACATACACATATTAGGGACAATTTAGACAGGAGCCAATTAACCAACCAGCATTGGTGCACTATACAGAAACCATGGAGTAGATCTTGGAGGGCTTCTTGGTTCTTTTAGTCTGTTCTCACCACAACACTATCTGTAATTCTGATTATCTGTCTGGGTGTATGGAGCCTCTTCTCTCTCTGTGTACACATAGTGCATATAGCGGTTTCAGGCTTGTTGGCCCTCATCAGGGCAGTGCATGGAAACCATGGCTTCTGTAGTAGGGTAGGACTTAGAGGGCTTCTTGGTTCTTTTAGTCTGTTCTCACCGCAACACTATCTGTAATTTTGATTATCTGTCTGAGTGTATGGAGCCTCTTCCATATGTATGTATGTGTAAGGAACCAAGAGGCCCTCCAAGATCCACTCCATAGAAGCCATGTTTTTCCATTTAGAACATGGCTTGTAGGCCACCATCGGTGTGCTAGATGGAAACCATGGCTTCTATGGAGTAGATCTTGGAGGACCTCTTGGTTCCTTTAGTCTGTTCTTACCACAACACTGTCAGTAATTCAGGTGATCTATCATGGTGTATGTAGCCTCTTCCCTCCCTGTACACATACTGCATACAGTGGTTTCAGGCTTGTTGGCCCTCATCAGTGCAGTGCATGGAAACCATGGCTTCTGTAGGGTAGGACTTGAAGGGCTTTATGGTTCCTTTACTCTGCATTCACATTTTGAGCGATTTTTGTAGCTTGAAGCTCCAAAAATGCTCAAATGCCTGATCATGCAAACCGGCACCATAGAGGACAATTGATTTTTGAAGTTTGAGTGTTTGTGGAGCTACGAGCTTCAAGTTACAAATCACTGAAGTGTGAATGCAGTCTTAGTCTCTTCTCACTCTAATACTGTCTGTATTTCTAATGATCTGCCCAGGTATATGGAGCCTCCTCTTCCCCTTTATATATACTGCATACAGCGGTTTCAGGCTTGTTGGGCTTCATCAGTGTAGTGTATGGTTTTTACATTGTAGGGTTTGGAGGGCTTCTCGGTTTCTTTAGTCCCTTCTCACTCTAATACTGTCCGTATTTCTAATGATCTGCCCAGGTATATGTCGCCTCTTTCCTCTTTGTGTGTATATATACTGCATACAGCGGTTTCAGGCTTGTTGGGCTTCATCAGTGCAGCGTATGGTTTATACAGGGAAGGGCTTGGAGGACTTCTTGATTCCTGCAGTCTGTTCTCACCATAACTTTGTATGGTTCTACTTCCCCTGCAGATAAATCTTCCTTGTTCTCTTCTCAGAACCCCAGCCTATCAGAGGAGGAATTGGCTCGGGCAATGGAAGGTCTCTCAGTGGACGACGCGGATGGAGACGGAAATATCTTACCGTTGATGCAGAATATTATGCAGAGCCTGCTGACCAAAGAAGTCTTGTATCCGTCCCTCAAAGAGATCACAGACAAGGTGAGTCTTCCTTGTGGCCCTCTAAAGATCTGCTGGCACTGGCGTGGTTTTCTGTGCAGGAGGTGACCGGCAGTAGGGCCGGTGTAACAAACTGAAGGCTGGGGAGGCAGTCCGCCCCTTTGGGTTGCAACGTGCTTAAAACTCAACTTTGGACGCAATTATTACACCTGTTCCGCAGTGGCCAGAAAGGGACATAAATCAACTTTGTGCACCAAATGCTTTTCCAAACCTTGTAGAAGTAGCAATGATGTCATTAATGGGTCCCTGTGCTTCTCTATGCAGTGCAGGCAGATCATGGCTGGTGGGCGGGGCCAGTAGGGTGCTATGGTGTTTTTCGGGAAGCTATGGACAGCACTATGCTGGACATTCCCGGCAGCTATGATCTGTGTGCATTGCGTAGAGAAACAGAAACCCAGTTCCATACACCTCTCAGGAGCCCTCAGCCCTGATGTAGGCAGGGGGCGGAGTTATGCAAATTACAAAATGCCTTGATGGGTGGGTGTTAGTCTGGGAGAGTGGACATTCCTAGTCAGGGCGCATTTGCATAGGTAACACCCACATGTGACGCTGATCCTCTGTTTTGTAAGAACTAAAAAACCAGTGAATGAAAGGGGCAAGGCCATGGACAGTCAGGCTGGGGGAGGAAAGCGCTAGATGATACTGGTTGTCCTCCAGCCAGCAAATGAGGCAGAGCTCTCTCTGACTGGCTGCAGCTTCTAATGCACATTGTGAGAAGCTCACAGTGTGCGCTGAGATCAGAGTAAGCCGTTTCAGTCCAGGAGAGGAGCCGGTACACCTGTGCAAGACTAGAGGGAAGGTCAGAGAGGTCCTTCTCTCCATCTTCATGTCCTTTCTCACGCCTGTGTCTCCGCCTCCTGCGCAGTACCCAGAATGGCTGCAGACGCACCGCGAATCTCTGCCCCCTGAGGAGTACCAGAAATACCAGGAGCAGCACAACCTCATGAGCAGGATCTGCCAGACATTTGAGTCCGAGCAGCCAGGTGAAGAGGCAGCCAGGTTCGAGACGGTCATGGACCTCATGCAGCAGGTAGGGAGCTCATCGGCCAACAGTCCCGGTCCACTTAGACTCCTTAAAGCCTACGTCCACTCAGATATTTCAGTTACAGGTGGAGTCTGGTGGACAGATTTTGTTTTTCTAGCATGTTTTGTACTGTATTATCATCGGTTGGCTGGTTGGTTGGTTTTTTTGGTTGGTTGGTTGGTTGGTTGTTGGTTGGTTTTTGTTTGGTTGGTTTTTGGTTGACTGGTTGGTTTTTGGTTGACTGGCTGGTTTTTGGTTGGCTGGTTTTTGGTTGGTTGCTGGTTTTTGGTTGGCTGGTTTTTGGTTGGCTGGTTTTTGGTTGGCTGGTTTTTTGGTTGACTGGTTGGTTTTTGGTTGACTGGTTGGTTTTTGTTTGGTCGGCTGGCTGGTTTTTGGTTGGCTGGTTTTTGGTTGGCTGGTTTGTTTGGTTGGCTGGTTGGTGGTTGGTTGTTGGTTGGCTGGTTGGTTTTTGGTTGGTTTTTGTTTTGTTTTTTGTTTTTTCTTCAGTGTGTTTTCTTATTTTATTTCCTTCCTGCAGCTTCAAGAATTGGGACACCCACCTAAAGAACTGGCTGGAGAGTCTGTAAGTTACCGCGTGTAGGAAATGGAACCTCGACCTCTTTACGACTGCTGCAAATATGTGTCGCTGGGCGGACAAGGTTTCTGTGCTGAAAGCAAGCCAGGAGCTCCCCCTACTGATTGGTGGTTTGATGTCCATCACAAGAGGGGCAGACCTGATTAGGGGCACTAGTGCCTATGAATGCCCATTAGGCTCCGCCCACCCTGATTTAAAAAATCCCGTCTTTGTGACCACTGCAGTGGCGAGGAGGGAGCTCAGCTCCACCGAGGACAACTGAGTGTGCTCACTGAAGCCTTACCAAAAAATGCTCCTTCTCTCCCCCAGTTGAAGCTACGCTGAGCTCAGCTGCTGCTGCGACAGACGGAGAGCGCACCGCCATGCTTCACGGGTTCTGTGCTCCCAGGACCTTTATGATGGGTGTCCTTTGGTGGAGGGGAGGGAAACCAGGGAATGTCTGTTCGCTGATCTCCCCTAGCTGCAAAGAACCCGGATGTGATTTGTATAACATGAACTGTGCTTCTCTGGCTGCTGTGGGGGAAAGGAGCGCAATCTGCACCTCTGCTGCTACACGGAGAAGTTCTGTCCTCTCTGCCACTGACCGCTGCGACTGGGGGGGTAGCAGAGACGAGCTTCCCAGCAGCTGCACCGAGAAGTTCTGTTGTTGTTCCCTCTTCCGCTATCTGCTGTGACTGGGGGGGGGGGAGAAGAGGCTAGCTTCCCGGCAGCTGCACAGAGACGTTCTGTCCTCCTTCTGTCGCTGACCGCTGCGATTGGGGGGTGGGGTAGCAGACTCGCGTTTCCCGGCAGCTGCATGAAGAAGTTCTATTCTCTCTGCCACTGATCACTGTGACCTGGGGGGGAGCAAAGATGAGCTTCCCAGCAGCTGCACGGAGAAGTTCTGTCCTCCCCTCTTCCGCTGACCGCTGCGATTGGGGGGTGGGAAGGTAGCGGACTCAAGCTTGCCGGCAGCTGCATGAAGAAGTTCTATCCTCTCTGCCGCTGACCGCTGCAGCTGCACTGGGGCGGGGGGGGGGGGGTTGCAGAGACCATCTTCCCTGCAGCTGCACGGAGAAGTTCTGTCCTCTTCTCAACCGCTGCGACCGGGGTGGGGGGGTAGCAGAGACAATCTTCCCTGCAGCTGCATGGAGAAGTTCTGTCGTCCTCTCGGCCACTGCGACTGGGGTTGGGGGGGGGGGAGCCGACACAGAGACCATCTTCGCTGCAGCTGCACGGAGAAGTTCTGTCCACTCTGCTGCTGACCGGGGCAGGGGGGGAAGGGGGGGGGGGGTAGCAGAGATAATCTTCCCTGCAGCTGCACGGAGAAGTTCTGTCCTCCTCTCGGCCGCTGCGACCCTGGGTGGGGGGGGTAGCAGAGACAATCTTCCCTGCAGCTGCACGGAGAAGTTCTGTCCTCCTCTCGGCCGCTGCGACTCGGGGGGGGGCGGGGGGGGGGGTAGCAGAGGCCATCTTCCCTGCAGCTGCACGGAGAAGTTCTGTCCTCTCGGCCGCTGCGACCGGGGCTGGACCGGGGGGGGGGTAGCAGAGACAATCTTCCCTGCAGCTGCACGGAGAACTTCTGTCCTCCTCTCGGGCCGCTGCGACCGGGGTGGGGGGGGGGGGGGTAGCAGAGACAATCTTCCCTGCAGCTGCACGGAGAACTTCTGTCCTCTCTCTCGGCTGCTGCGACCGGGGGTGGGGGGGGTAGCAGAGACAATCTTCCCTGCAGCTGCACGGAGACGTTCTGTCCTCCTCCTCCTTTGCTGCTGACTGCTGAGAAAAGATGAGGGGGGTGCTGCAACTGCTGGAGAGCTGCGAGGGCCCCATGAACTGGCCTGGGGGGGGGCCAGATTCGGCCCCCGGGCCTTCTGTTTGACACGTGGTCCAGAAAGTCCTACACAACCTAAAATAAAACTGAAACTGATATGTTTTCCTTCAGGGTCTCCTGTTCTTGTGGCCCCGCTGACCTGCCCGTCCTGACCTTCGAGTACATACAGCTGTGATTGGACGCTGCTTGTATTTGTCGGAGATGCACATTGAAGTGTATCATAGCGCCAATCAAAAATTCTGTTTCGCCCCCCCCCCCCCCCCCTCCGGTTTTGAATCCCCACCCCCGTCCTGTACATAATTTCTATTTGAAGCCTGTGACTCTGCTCTGTGTCACCGAGACGTCTGGGATCTTGTGACCACTTTTGGCTCTTTGGCTGCGAGTCTTCCCCGCGTAACCTGTTTACAAACCATGTCATGTCGGGATTGATTTCCCTCCCCGCTCCGACGTCTGCCTGGGGGAGCCCGGGGCCCTCGTGTCATTTTGGAAGAGCTGAAAGTAAAGCAGATCCCTGAGCCGGGAAGGGTGAGAATCCTCAATCCCTAAAAACTTCTTCATTCAAGCTTTCAAAAGTCATTTTTAAATTTTGCAGTTTGTAATCAAATGAAATCCCCGCTGATACTGCCATGAAGTTCCTTTTATGCAGGCACTTCCTGTTATAGGGTGACAACCCTTTGTCCTTCTCTCCTAGCTGTGCTCTTGCGTTGTCACCTTGTCTCCCAGGCTTCTGTGACCACATTTGACTGGTTTAGCACACATTACGGAGACATGGTCCACTGTTGTCACCATCAGGAAACCCGCTCTGAGAAATTCAATGCAGCCATCGCTTGAGTGCATGTAGACCGAAAGTGGCTGTAGAGGGTCCGTGGCACTTGATGCAGCAGAGGGTCCGTGGCACTTGATGCAGCAGAGGGTCCGTGGCACTTGATGCAGCAGAGGGTCCGTGGCACTTGATGCAGCAGAGGGTCCGTGGCACTTGATGCAGCAGAGGGTCCGTGGCACTTGATGCAGCAGAGGGTCCGTGGCACTTGATGCAGCAGAGGGTCCGTGGCACTTGATGCAGCAGAGGGTCCGTGGCACTTGATGCAGCAGAGGGTCCGTGGCACTTGATGCAGCAGAGGGTCCGTGGCACTTGATGCAGCAGAGGGTCAGAGGCACTTGATGCAACAAAGGATAAAAAAGGGGTAAAGCAAGCATTTGGTAAAATAATCCTTAGTGATCCTATGAAGGTCCTTGTTCAGGTACTTCCTGTTATAGGGTGACAACCCCCTGTCCCTATTTCCTAGCTGTGCCCCTGCGTTGTCATCCTGTCTCACAAGCGTCCGTGAACACAAGTGGCTGGGTTAGCACACCTTACAGAGACATGGTCCACTGTTGTCACCATCAGGAAACCCGCTCTGAGAAATTCCATGCAGCCATCGCTGGAGTGCATGTAGACAGGTAATGCAAAAAGACACTGCAGGAGATCAGCCGCACTAAGATGCAACAGAGGACGAAAGTAGGTGAAATCGTTAAAATAAGTCCTGACGATCCTGCTGTGAATGTCTTTGTTCAGGAACTTCCTGTTGTAGGTGACAACCCTCTTGTCAGACAGAGGTCCCGTACAGCGATCTGTGTTACAGAGGACACACAGCGAGCAACGATCGTGGTGATTGGTCACAGCTTGTCACATGGTACAAGGCTGTTGTGAATAGCACTGTACCATGTGATCTCTGTGATCATTCACAGATTTCACTAGTAGTAAGCAATGTCATCAGAAGTGACATCTTGCTTAGTACTCTTCATGTGATCACTGATTGGCCAATCAGTGATCACACGATCGGGACCTCGCACAGAGGTCCCGTACAACGATCGGTGTTCCTCTGTGTCCGGAGGACACAGCGGGCACTGGATCGTGGTGCTGTGTGCTCCCAGGAAGCTATTGATGTGATCACTGATTGTGCCAATCACATGATTGCAACCTCACACAGAGGTCCCGTACAGCGTTTGGTGTTCCAGAGGACACAGCAGGGCACCGGATCTAAATGTGGGCGCCATTTTATAAACCGCAACTCGTTCCTGCACTGCTTCCGTCTGGCCATTTATGTACATTGGCTGCAAGGGAAGTGGTTAAAATAATCCTTTAGTGATCCTACAAAGATCATTGTTCAGGCACTTCCTGTTACAGGGTGACCACGCTGTGTCCCAGGAGTTGTGTGATGCAGGAGCACAGCTCCAGGGAACAGCGTTGTCACCCAAGCTACTGATGGAGACTACAACTGGCCAATTTTATCATATATTCTACAGGCATGGCCATGATTGCTGTCACCATCAGGAAACCCACTTGTGAGTACTGCCATATAGCCATTGCTGCTAGTCTGGGTAGTCAGGAAGGAAGTGGTGGCAAGGAAGCTGTGGGAGATCAGCAACAAAGGATGAAAATAGGTGAAATCAAAGATTTTATATAAAAAGAAAAAGGTCCATGATGGACAAAGAACCCCTTCCTATACTGATGCCAACATTCTCAGTCTGTGCTCTAGAAAACCTTCTCTTCCAATGACGTTTTTCTTTTTCTTCCCAGCCCCCCGGCTTGAATTTCGATCTCGACGGATTGAACCTGAATTCCAACAGCGCCAGTGCAGAGCAGTGCTCGATCATGTGATTTCGGTCTCTCCCGGCAGGCGGCACGCAGACACGGCGAGGGGGGTGGGGAAGACTTCCCATTTTTCATTAGTTGGAGCGCTGTATTTAAAGTCCTGGCGTGTTTCCTGGCCGAAAGCATGGAAGACCACTAGAGAACTAGGTTTATCGACTGATGCTTGTTAAAACCTGTGGAGAAGCCCTATCGTCCAATCAGAACGCCTTATTAACTGTACTAACAACAACAAAAAAAGACTTGAAATGGTTATTAAAGCATTTTCCTTATTGCTACAGCTCGGTGAAACTCATTGCATGGAGCGAGGGTGCCGCTGCTTGGTTCCGGTTGAAGATGGACATTGATTTGATCACAGCGGGAGATCTTTGAGATGAGGTCTTTTCCCATAATCCTCTATAATACATTTAACCATCCACACACTAAAGAGTTGCTAAGCTCGCCAACTGCCGTACTTCTTCTGTATCCGAAAGATAGTCTTTGAAAACCAAATCTTCCTTAAGATCTTGTGTTTGGGGAGCGAGAAGGAATGTTTGATCTTTGCCTAGTTGTGCTAATTTTAGAAAACTTGTTGAAAAAAATTTGACGTTAAGCCACCTGTCCAGCTTGTTGGGTTTGAGAAGACCAGTATGTTATTTAGGGCAGCAGATATCTCCGCCTACTTCGAATGTGGCAATTTTAGAAGTAGAATTGAACATCCAAGCCAACTTTTGGTTTTTAGACCTAAAGGTTCATTGCACCCCAAAACTGAAAGTCCAGGCCACCTGCTGCCTCAACAAATTTCTACCTTGATTGCTAAGATTGGCAACTGTGGTACATTGTCTTTTATCTCAAGTCAGTCTTTGATACAAATCTTCCTTAAGATCTTGTGTTTGGGGAGCGGGAAGGAATGATTGATCTTTGACTAGTTGTGTTAATTTAGTAAACTCGTTGAGAAAAAGAGGATATTCCAGTTGAAGATAAGCCATCTGTCCAGCTTGTTGGGTTTGAGGAGGACAATATGTTATTCAGGGCAGCAGATATCTCCGCCTAGTTTGAATGTGGCGATTTAAGAAGTAGAATTGAACACCCAAGCCAACTTTGGTTTTTAGACCTAAAGGTTCATTGCACCCCAAAACTGAAAGTCCAGGCCACCTGCTGCCTGAACAGATCTCTACTTTGATTGTTGCTAAGCTTGGCAACTGTGGTACAATCTCTTTATCTAAAGCAGTGGTTCTTAACCTGTGGGTCGCGACCCCTTTGGGGGTCGAACGACCCTTTCACAGGGGTCCCCTAAGACCATCAGAAAACACATATTTCCGATGTGTAAAGAGCAGCTGCTGTGTAGAAAGCAGCTGCTGTGTTGAAAGCAGCTACTCTGTTAAAAGCAGCTACTGTGTTGAAAGCAGCAGTATTGGAGGTAAAAGGACACTCATGAATTATGATTACTGGGTAAATAATTTTATGGTTGGGGGTCACCACAACATGAGGAACTGTATTAAAGGGTCACGGCATTAGGAAGGTTGAGAACCACTGATCTAAAGTCAGTCTTTGAAACCAAATCTTCCTTTTAAGATCTTGTGTTTGGGGAGCGGGAAAGAATGTTTGATCTTTGCCTAGAGTGTGCTAATTTAGTAAACTCCTTGAGAACAAGAGGATATTCCAGTTGACCAAAAGCCACCTGTCCAGCCTGTTGGGTTTGAGAAGGCCAATATGTTATTTAGGGCAGTAGATATCTCCGCCTAGTTAAGAATGCGGTGATTTTTAGAAGTAGAATTGATCCTGGTTACCTTTCCTGATGGGTTCGTAAACCAAGAACAGACCAGGTGAAGTTTTAACATCCAAGCCAACTTTGGTTTTTAGATAAAAGGTTCATTGCACCCCAAAAATGATGGTGTCGTATGAAAGTTCAGACCACCTGCTGCCTCAACAAATCTCTACCTTGATTGTTCCTAAGCTTGGCAACTGTGGTACAATGTCTTTACCTAAAGTCAGTCTTTGAAATCAATGCTTCCTTAAGATCTTGTGTTTGGGGAGCGGGAAGGAATGATTGATCTTTGACTAGTTGTGCTAATTTAGTAAACTCGTTGAGAAAAAGAGGATATTCCAGTTGAAGATAAGCCATCTGTCCAGCTTGTTGGGTTTGAGAAGGCCAATATGTTATTCAGGGCAGCAGATATCTCTGCCTAGTTAGAATGTGGCGATTTTAAGAAGTAGAATTGAACATCCAAGCCAACTTTGGTTTTTAGACCTAAAGGTTCATAGCACCCCAAAAATGATGGTGCCGTATGAAAGTCCAGGCCAACTGCTGCCTCAACAAATCTCTACCTTGATTGTTGCTAAGCTTGGCAACTGTGGTACAATGTCTTTATCTAAAGTCAGTCTTTGAAACCAAATCTTCCTTAAGATCTTGTGTTTGGGGAGTGGGAAGGAATGTTTAATCTTTGACTAGCTTGTGCTAATTTTGTAAACTTGTTAGGGAAAAAGTTGATAGTCCAGTTGATAAGCCACCTGTGCAGCTTGTTGGGTTTGAGAAGGCCAGTATGTAAAATAGGACAGAGGATAACTCTGCCTAGCTAGAATGTGGTGGGTTTTAGAAGTTGATCCTTGTTACCTTTCCAAGTCCTGATGGGTTCATAAAATGAGAGCGGATCCGGTACAGACGCTTTAACGTCAAGCCAATGTTGCTTTTTTAGACGAACTAAAAATTCACTGCATCTAAAAACCGATGATGGAGTATGAAGATCCAGGCCATCTTTGGCTTAACCATTCTCTACCTTGAATTTTGGGTGTTCCCCTTCATCTTGGTGTGTTCCTGTTACTCCTGATTTTCCAAGCAAATGGAAGATCCAACAACGAGAGGGATACCAGTTTGTGATATTTATGGTAGGCAAGCTGATATGGGGATTTAAATGTGAAGATCACACCACAACCACCTCCTTCAGATATACACTATATGGCCAAAAGCATGTTGACTCCTCTCCAACTGACAGAGTTTGATTGTTTCCACGGAAGGGTACAGTTAATACTACAGCCTACAAAGGCATTTTGGATAAATGTACACCTTGTGGTTCCAGTTTGGGGAGGTCGTCTTCTGTTCATGACTGTGCCCATGTGCACCAAGCCAGCTTCATAAAGATATGGTTTGATGTGAAGGAACTTGAGTGGCCTGGACAAAGCCTTGACTGTAACCCTGTGAACACCTTTGCTACCGCTCTGTCCCCATGGGTAATGGGTTTGTAAAATGTGAACAGACTGGGTGCAAAGGCTTTACCGTCCAGTGAAATGTTGGTATTTAGACTAACTGAAGTTCACTGCACCTAAAACTGATAGTGGATTATGAAGGGCCAGGCCACCTGCTGTCTCAACAATTCTTCCTTGAGTTTTGGGTGTTCCCCTCTATCTTGGTATGTTCCCTTTCCTCCTGATTTTCCTTAATTGAAAGTGTAGGCAGGGAGAGTGATACCAGTTTCTAATAATTTTGGAAGGGTAGCTGATATGGGAAGTCAAATGTGAGATCTCACCAATCTCCTTGAGATATACCAAATACGGTATGGCCAAAAGTATGTGGACATCTCTCCAACTGACAGAGTTCAGATGTTTCTAGTGAAGGATAGTGTTAATACTACAGCATACAGAGACATTTTAGATAGATTTACACTTCCAGTCTTGTGGTAACAATTTGTGAAAGGTTCTGTTCGCGATTGTGCCCAGGTTCGCCAAGCCAGCTTCATAAAGACATGGTTTGATGTGAAGGAACTTGAGTGACCTGTACAGAGCCTTGACCATAACCCTGTGAACACCTTTGGAGTGTATTGGAACCCAAAATGCGAGCCAGGTCTTTTCATCCAGCATCAGTACTTGACCTCACAAATGCTTTTTTGGCTGAATGGGCACAAATTCCCACAGCCACGCTCCGAAATCCTGTTGAAAGCCCTCCCAGAAGAGTGGAGAAAGTCAACTCCATATTAATTGCTACAATTTTGTATGGCCAACAAGCTCATATAGATGCAATGGTCAGGTGTCTACAAATTTTTGGAAGTATGCTGTATAAGAAGCCATTGGGGGGAGCACAACTCCCCAACATCTACAAGAAAGGAGCCATTACCCATAGCAACCACTCACATTCTCGTTTCCATTTGTGCTGTAGGTCGGAAAGGAAGGTGGTGATTGGTTGCTGTTGAGAACACTGTTTCTCATTTGGAAAGACTTCTCCTTCTCTTTTTTTTTTTTTTTTTTTTCATTTGTCTCATTTACTGATGTGCCAGAGTGAAGGTCTGCCTGTGTTGCCCACAGCAACCAATTGCAGTCTTGTCAGGGCACTAAGTGAGAGAATCTGGTTTCTGTGGGCAACACAGATGGTTAGCTCTTGGACCCGTTTTCACTAGTTATTTTATTTTTTTTAATCCATTGGGGGATACAGGAAGTTATTCAACTCTGAGTTATCCTGCCACCTACGGGAGGATCGGACATTGGCAAACAGAAAACCTGTAGGCTAACTCTCAAGGTAATGTCTCCTGCTACCAGCATGTACAGTTTTGGGCTAGTGTCCTAGTAGGATGAATGTTTACTTCAGCTGGTTGGTCTACGCGACTTCAGTGGTCTGGTGTGGCCGTACTCAGTCCAGCTTTTGCATTTGAAGTTCCAAGCTTGGACTTCACTGAACAGGACATGGTGGCGATTGGCTGGAAGTGGCTTTCAAGCACCTAGATTCATGTAAGGTGCTTCCAGGCCCCATTTTGCTAATTTGTTAGCTGCAGAATACTTTCCAGGTCCAAATCCATTAGCATTACCTCAACACTAGCCATATCTTTAAAGGCTTTGTTTGAAAGGCCTGGTCCAACCGAGCACCAGGAGCTACCTCAAGTACTTAAGTCACTGGATACTTTTTTAAAATTCTCAGAAAGGTTTAACACTGTTGGACTAAGCGCTGACTTGTCATCCACTTGCCCCCTTTCGTGCCATACAGGGGCTTTGTTATATAGAATGAGCAAAATACTTGTAGGTCTAGATCAATCAAAGCAGAAGTATTAGGGAGGACTGTATCTCCTTGCTGCAGCTTGAAACGAGCCCCATGGAACTTATCTTCAATCTGTTTTGCACCATGTTTGATTTTAGACATGGATGGAACGGGGTTCCGGGGCTTCTTGCAGCATGTCCATTCTAGCGGTCCAGCTTGGGATACAGTTGCCCTCTACTCCTGAAACCTATTCCATCTTTGGTGTCTTCTTCGTCAGTTAAAGCCAGTTCTTCTACCCTTTTTAAGCTGAGGTTCTTACTACAGTCCAGCAAGACTTTATGGTCTAAATCACATAATTATTTACTGACATAAAGAGGCCACCAGCATGCTCCTGGGCCTTCACCCGCAGATTCTGTATCAAATTTTCAATGTGTTAGATGGCTTCTGAGCCAACACCTGGAGAGGTTCTGTCTGTTTTAGAGCCTCTTCATTCTTTGGCTGACGAGTTCATCCTGGAGGAGATTGTCTGCTAATTCTCCCAAATTAGGGGGACCATTACGGCTTTGGTCGATGCAGTGTGCACCACTCTTGACACTAGAGGATCAACTTGTTGCTTCTACCAGTGCCTCTTACAATTTTGGGTCTTTTAGAGCCCCTAAGACAGTAAAGACTTTTTCATTGCACCTGCTGTTCTTCTTTTAATGGAGATTGAAAGTTTTCTTCTAAAGGGCTTTCGAAGGAAATGACCTCTCTGTGGATCTTGCAGTGTCCCACCTTTACAAAGTCCCTACCATACCATTAGATGATGTACCTTTCTTTATGGACCCAACGGATAAGCAGTTAAAAGACCTCTCTAACGCTAGGCTCTCATTGGCAGGTCCTGCTCTTCGTTCCATCCATTGCCAAACCTCAGTGATTGGGCTAAGCCTTCTAAAAGAGATATTACTACTGCTGAGGTTGACCTCTTGATTTTAGAACGTTTGGAGCAAAATGGTTGCAGCTTTAAGCTCCAGTGGTGATGGGCTGCTAGAAGCTTCCGTACTCATATTCCTGATTCTCCCTAGTCATTTCAGGCGGTACTCATAAGGGTTCATTGGCTTCTCGCCCCACCCTCTCTAGATGGCTCAGAAAGACCATCACCAAGGTTATGGCCTCGAGGATTGCGTTCCACGCTTCCCTGGTAAGGAGCGCTCTACTGGGTTGGTAAGTGCTTATTGGGCTGTTCAACATCAAGCTCCTGATGTTTGCAAGGCTGCCACTTGGTCTTCTGTTAAGGGATCCTTTATGTTCTGCTGGGTGGATGTTGCTGCTTCATCTGATGTCAACTTTGGGCATAAGGTCCTTCAGGCACCTGTTGAGCTTTCGCGTAGTCCCCACTTCTCTGTTTGCATTTCTTTGCTGTGTTGCCCACCCCTCAGTTGGACTTCTTTTGGATGTCTTGAATGTGAATGCCTTCCTGTGTCCCTCAATGGATGAGAAACAAAATAGGACCTTTTTGTGCTCAACAGAAAATCTATTTTCTTGGTGTCCATTGAGGGACACTGGTCCCACGTCTTGAAGTTTGATTCTGCTCTCGGTTCTGAATACTACAAAACTGAAGCACGTTGGTAGTTGTAGGGGTGTTCCTGGGCCGGTCTACAGTTTTTCGTTTACCAGTGTCCAATCCTCCTGTAGGCGGCATTATAACTAAAAAGTGAATAGCTTCCTGTGTCTCTCAATGGAGGAGAAAGGAATTAAGATCTTTGTACCTGTTTTTTTGGAGTCCATTGAGGGACACGGGTCCCAGTGGTTGTATAGGCTGAAGGTCTCTTACCTTCATGCATGAAGGTGGAAAACCTTCTGTATGTTGTTCCCCCCCCCCAGTATTTACCTGAGCCCCCTTTCAATCCAGTGCTGTGCACTGGTGCCTCAGCTCTCCCCGGTCTCTCTCTCCTCATTGGCTGAAACACAGCTGTGGAAGCCATTGGCTCCGACTTCTGTCAATCACAGCCAGTGAGGAGGGGGCAGGGTCGAGCCGCGGCTCTGCATGTCTTATGGCGCATAGAGCTGGGCTCGGGAGCAAGCATGCCCGAGGACCGCCGTAACAAGCGAATTGATATTGGAGGCACTGGTCAAGGGGGAAGAGCGGCAGCGGGGGGACCCAAGAAGAGGAGGATTGGGGGCTACTCTGTGCAAAACCATTACGCAGAGAAGGTAAGTATAAAAACTTAAGCCCCCTCCCAGTATTTGGGGTGTTCTTAGGCTTCCCTAGTTTTTTTTTTTTTTTTTTTTTTTTGTTTGCCAGTGTCCAATCCTCCTGTAGGCGGCAGTCTAACTGGAAAGTGAACGGCTTCCTGTGTCCCTCTCAGGATTTTACGGCAATTAAAAAAAATAAAAATAAAAAAATTTGTATGTTTTTAACATAGATGGTGTATATAGTGCTGTGATCGAACGAATGCCGCAGGACCCCTAATGTACCGAACTTTTAATGGTGATTCATTATCAAATATGCCTGGACTGACCAAGCACAAACGTAAAAAAAATAAATAAAAATATATGACGGTTGATTGTTTTACGTGATATTTTGTTTAGTGTTGGGGGAACAAAAATGGGAAATATCATGATCAAAAGTTTAATATATCTGATGGGCCACGCAACCAATGGGCTTATTCAGGCCCTGACTGGAACAAAAAGTAGGCCTGGGCATTTTAGACTGAGCAGTTCATTCCTGGGTTCAATTGGTGGCGGTCACGGAGTCGGTTCTCCACACTGTAATATAAAAGGGCACTGTGATATAAAGGGGACTGCACTCTAAAGGGGCATTGTATTGAGTACATTGCCCCTTTACAGCGCAGTCCCCTTTATATCATAGTGCCCCTAGAGATCTAATCACAGTGCCCCCCTATATATTCAAAGAGAGGGCTCAATCCAGCAAAGAGACATCCCCATATAGCAAAGACAGGATGTCTCTTTGCCGGATGGGGATGTCTCTTTGCTGGACCCAACTGCGCAAAGAGACAGCCCAGTCCAGCAAAGAGACAGCCCCATAAGATATTAATAAAAAAAAAATTAAACACGTGATGAGGAGTCTCTCAGCCACCTGTCATCTAAAATCCAATCTAAGACGCACTAAAATAAAAAAAATATACAGTGGGGCAAAAAAGTATTTAGTCAGCCACCAATTGTGCAAGTTCTCCCACTTACAAAGATGAGGGAGGCCTGTAATTGGCATCATAGGGAGACCTCAACTATGAGAGACAAAATGAGAAAACAAATCCAGACAATCACATTGGCTGATCTGGAAAGAATTTATTTGCAAATTATGGTGGAAAATAAGTATTTGGTCAATATGAAAAGTTCATGTCAATACTTTGTTATATATCCTTTGTTGGCAATGACAGAGGTCAGACGTTTCCTGGAAGTCTTCACAAGGTTGGCACACACTGTTGCTGGTATGTTGGCCCATCCTCCATGCAGATCTCCTCTAGAGCAGTGATGTTTTGGGGCTGTCGCTGGGCAACACGGACTTTCAACTCCCTCCAAAGGTTTTCTATGGGGTTGAGATCTGGAGACTGGCTAGGCCACTCCAGGACCTTAAAATGCTTCTTACGAAGCCACTCCTTCGTTGCCCGGGTGGTATGTTTGGGATCATTGTCATGTTGGAAGACCCAGCCACACTTCATCTTCAATGCCCTTGCTGATGGAAGGAGGTTTGCACTCAAAATCTCACGATACATGGCCCCATTCATTCTGTCCTGTACATGGATCAGTCGTCCTGGTCCCTTTGCGGAGAAACAGCCCCAAAGCATGATGTTGCCACCCCCATGCTTCACAGTAGGTATGGTGTTCTTTGGATGCAACTCGGCATTCTCTCTCCTCCAAACACGACGAGTTGTGTTTCTACCAAACAGTTCTATTTTGGTTTCATCTGACCATATGACATTCTCCCAATCCTCTTCTGGATCATCCAAATGCTCTCTAGCAAACTTCAGACGGGCCCCGGACATGTACTGGCTTAAGCAGGGGGACACGTCTGGCACTGCAGGATCTGAGTCCCTGGCGGCGTAGTGTGTTACTGATGGTAGCCTTTGTTACGTTGGTCCCAGCTCTCTGCAGGTCATTCACTAGGTCCCCCCCGTGTGGTCCTGGGATTTTTGCTCACCGTTCTTGTGATCATTTTGACCCCACGGGGTGAGATCTTGCGTGGAGCCCCAGATGGAGGGAGATTATCAGTGGTCTTGTATGTCTTCCATTTTCTAATTATTGCTCCCACAGTTGATTTGTTCACACCAAGCTGCTTGCCTATTGCAGATTCAGTCTTCCCAGCCTGGTGCAGGTCTACAATTTTGTTTCTGGTGTCCTTCGACAGCTCTTTGGTCTTCACCATAGTGAGTTTGGAGTGTGACTGTTTGAGGTTGTGGACAGGTATCAAACAGGTGCCATTGATACAGGTAATGAGTGCAGGACAGAGGAGCCTCTTAAAGAAGAAGGTCCAGGTCTGTGAGAGCCAGAAATCTTGCTTGTTTGTAGGTGACCAAATACTTATTTTCCACCATAATTTGCAAATAAATTCTTTCCAGATCAGCCAATGTGATTGTCTGGATTTGTTTTCTCATTTTGTCTCTCATAGTTGAGGTCTACCTATGATGCCAATTACAGGCCTCTCTCATCTTTGTAAGTGGGAGAACTTGCACAATTGGAGGCTGACTAAATATTTTTTTGCCCCACTGTATATTCAAAGAGATGGCTCAATCCAGCAAAGGGACATCCCCATATAGCAAAAACAGGATGTCTCTGTGCTGGATGGGGATGTCTCTTTGCTGGACCCAACTGAGCAAAGAGACAGCCCAGTCCAGCAAAGAGACAGCCCCATATGGCAAAGATATTAATAAAAAAAATTAAACACGTGATGAGGAGGAGTCTCAGCCACCTGTCATCTAAAATCCAATCTAAGACGCACTAAAATAAAAAAATATATATATGTGTGTATTTATTCAAATATTAAACACGGTGAGGAGGAACCTCGCAGCTGCCTGTCAACTGCCCTCTAAGATCCACTAAAATATATATATATTTATATATAAAATACTATATTGATTTTAATAAATAAAAAAGACTTACTAAAAAAATACTATATATATATATATATATATATATATATATATATATATTAGTAGTATTCAAATATTAAAACGCAGTGAGGAGGAGCCTCCCAGCTACCTGTCAACTGCCCTCTAAAATCCAATCTAAGATCCACTACTATATTAATAATAATAAAATAATAATTAAAAAATATATATTCTATTATACTAAAGTAATATATTGATAAATAAAAAAAATTAAACATGCGATGAGAAGGAGCCTCTCAGCCACCTGTCAACTGCCCTCTAAGATCCACTAAATGATATATATTTATATATAAAATACTATATTAATAATTTTTAATAAATAAAAAAGACAATAAAAAAATACTATATATATATATATTAATTAGTAGTATTCAAATATTAAACGCAGTGAGGAGGAGCTTCCCAGCTGCCTGTCAACTGCCCTCTAAAATCCAATCTAAGATCCACTAAAATATATATATTTATATATAAAATACTATATTGATAATTTTAACAAATAAAGACTTAAAAAAAAAAACTAATATATATATTAGTAGTATTAATTCAAATATTAAATGCTGTGAGGAGGAGCCTCCCAGCTGCCTGTCAACTGCCCTCTAGGATCCACTAAAATGATAAATAAAACATGCTGAATATTCAATAATAGTTTAATTTAAAAAAAAAAAAAAAATTTATATATAAAAATAAATAACGAATAATAAAAATTATATAAAAGTGTAAATTAATCCACTAATCAAATAAAATGACTAAATATATCTACAAAATTATTTTTATATATATATATATATGTGTGTTACATTAATATAAGAAAATCTAAAAAAATTGTAGGAGCCAAGGTGAATCGCTTTACGGGGGGGGGGGGGGGGGGTTGCTAATGGGAACGAGCCCTGAGGGTTTCAACCTACTTGAACACATGTTGGGGTATATTATAACTGATGAAAAATGCATTTTATAATGCAAATATATATCAGCGCCTGAAAAAAAAACCCAAACGCTTCTTTTAAACGCAGAAGTGTAAACGTTGGCAGCAGCTGCGGCCCCTCGCCATCACGCCACGTGTCAGTGTGAGGCTGAATGGAACTCACAAGGTCAGCTGTAGTGGACGCCTTAGGAGAAGAGGGTCAGAGGAAGGATTGTGATTCCACTACCAGGCCCAACCCTACAACAAATGTTCATTTCTTGCCCTATAGGCTTTCTAACACGCTGATGAAATGCAAACATGAGATCTGATTTTCCTACAAAAGGATTTACATTTCTGTCCTTCCAATCCTGAGATTAACACAGCTCCGTCACATAGAACAGCCCTGCCTAGCAGTGAAAGAGGAGACCTGAGCTTTTTTTCTGCTGCAGTTTCACTTTCACTTGCATGTCTTGTTTTTTAGGCATTGACAACCCTCCACAAACCCAGGTTGTCTGGACAGCATGGGGTCACCTGCTGACTTGGCACCCCCACAGGCAGCCTAACTCTTTAATAAAACACAGAAGTTGAATCCAATACAATTTAACATCTAATAATACCTAATACTTCTAATATACCTTTCATATATGTCGCCATGACTACGGTCTACCTATAGCTGTGTCGCCATGACTACGGTCTACCTATAGCTGTGTCGCCATGACTATGGCCTACCTATAGCTATGTTGCCATGACTACGGTCTACCTTTTGGATATGTTGCCATGATTATGGTCTACCTATAGCTATGTCGCCATGACTACGGTCTACGTATAGCTATGTCGCCATGACTGCGGCCTACCTATAGCTATGTTGCCATGACTACGGTCTACCTTTTAGATATGTTGCCATGACTACGGTCTACCTATAGCTATGTCACCATGACTACGGTCTACCTATAGCTATGTTGCCATGACTGCGGCCTACCTATAGCTGTCGCCATGACTAAGGCCTACCTATAGCTGTCGCCATGACTACGGTCTACCTATAGCTGTGTTGCCATGACTACGGTCTACCTATAGCTGTGTCGCCATGACTACGGTCTACTTATAGCTGTGTTGCCATGACTACGGTCTACCTATAGCTGTGTCGCCATGACTGCGGCCTACCTATAGCTGTCGCCATGACTACGGTTTACCTATAGCTGTCGCCATGACTGCGGTCTACCTTTTAGATATGTCACCATGATTACAGCCTACCTATAGCTATGTTGTCATGACTGTAGCTATGTCGCCATGACTATGGTCTACCTATAGCTATGTCGCCATGACTACGGTCTATCTTTTAGATATGTCACCATGACTACAGTCTACCCTTCGCTATGTTGCCATGGCTCTGGCCTACCTTTGGATACACTATAGCCGGCCATACACGGGTTGAATTTTGAAATCATTTTCTTTCGAAAACCTTTTCTAAGAATTTTCATTCAAATTTCGTACCATTAGTAGCCCCCATCAACGGCCGATTTTCGAGCGACCATCGAATTTGAAGGGTCGGGCACGTTGGAAATTTTTTTAAAAACGAACAAATTTTTAATCTATGATGGGAGAATCATGCGAGAAATATAATTGAAAAAGAAATGAGCGGGAGCCGTAAAAGAAATGCGCGTGAGCCGTGACCTGGAAAGAAAAGAAAACTCTTGGCCAAAAAAATTTTTTCTGTAGCAACGTGAGATGAAATTGAAGGCTCGGTTGGTCACATTTTGAAATCAATGGTGGCGCCATCGGGTTACAAAATATACGAAATTTCCGAATTTCTAAAGAAAATTTGTTCAGAATTCGACCCGTGTA
The DNA here is from genome assembly GCA_951230385.1 of Staurois parvus. Lineage (NCBI taxonomy): Eukaryota > Metazoa > Chordata > Amphibia > Anura > Ranidae > Staurois > Staurois parvus. The sequence continues at coordinate 190,099 of CATNWA010009460.1, forward strand.
TGGCCTGTATATATTGCTGAAAGTATTGTCCTCCAATCCTAGGATTCAGGTGTTCCAATCCCCTCCATATCATGTGATTCAGGTGTTCCAATCCCCTCCCAATCTTGTGATTCAGGTGTCCCAATCCCCTCCATATCATGTGATTCAGGTGTCCCAATCCCCTCCATATCATGTGATTCAGGTGTTCCAATCCCCTCCAATCATGTGATTCAGGTGTTCCAATCCCCTCCCAATCATGTGATTCAGGTGTCCCAATCCCCTCCATATCATGTGATTCAGGTGTCCCAATCCCCTCCATATCATGTGATTCAGGTGTTCCAATCCCCTCCAATCATGTGATTCAGGTGTTCCAATCCCCTCCATGGACACAGGTGTATACAATCAAGCCCCTAGGCATGCAGACGGCTTCTACAAACATTGGTGAAAGAATGGGTCGCTCTCAGGAGCTCAGTGACTCCAAGCGTGGTCCCGTGATAGGTGGCCACCTGGGCAATAAGTCCATCCGTGACATTTCCTGGCTACTAAATATTCCACGCTCAACTGTTAGTGGGATTATAACAAAGTGGAAGCAACTGGGAACAACAGCCACTCAGCCACCAAGTGGTAGGCCACGTCACATGACAGGGCGGGGTCAGCGCATGCTGAAGTGCACAGTGCGCAGAAGTCACCAACTGTCTGCAGAAATTGCAAAATTGAACCCTAAGGACTAAGACTGGGGGGGCCATTGAAGGTCATGTGTGTGGAAAGGGTGGGGCCAACTCAATATTGAACCCTACGGGCTAACGCAAGCCATACTTGTTTCGAATTCCGATTTTTTTTTGTACGAACATCGATCAATGATTTCGAAAATTGGCCGACCGAGTCATACAGTTCCCCCCATATAACAGGTGAAACTTCTGTTCCTTCCAGGTCGCGGCTCGTGCGCATATTCTTTTCGGAAAAACGATCGTATGTTTTGACCATCGAGTCGAAAACCGGTAGTTTTTCACAAATTTTTCCAACATGCTTGATCGCTGAAAAGGGGAGGAACCACGAAAATCGGCCGATGCCATTGACCCCACTAACACAGCGAAAATTGGCTGATTCTTCTCGGGTCAAAATTCGACCAATTTTTCGTCCAAAATTCAGACCCGTGTAAGACTGGGGGGCCATTAAAGGTCATGTGTGTGGAAAGGCCGGCCGACCAATACGGTGGGGGCAATATATTGTACATCACCATGACTACGGCCTACCTCGAGCCATGTCACAATACATTGGCGATGACATGACATTGCCCGGTGATCGGGAAGGCCCGGTACATGGATCACTAATAGAACTGGTCTATTATAGGCGTCCCAGCCCCTCCCCCCGCACTCCGGTCTGTGATCGGTATACAGTATATACATTGTACACAGAACGGACTCCTCCCCCCCACCACCCTCCGGAGCTCGGTGAAGCGATGGAGGGGCGGAGTCTAGACCAGTCAGAGCGGAGGGGCGGGGTCACGTTCGGTCGGGAAGGTGAGGGCGGGATAGGAAGACGGAAGGCTGGCCGGGGCGGAGCTGCGCACAGTGAGTTTGTAGGGGGCGGAGTCGAGGGGAGGAGCCGGGCCGGACATGGCTGCAGCTGATCCGATGAGTTGATCCCCCTCCCCCCGCCCTGTGTAGACCCCGCATACCCGGCCAGAGGGCCCATCCCCCACCTAGGGCAGAGCGGGGACCCCCCCTGGACACCGAACCCCGACACCGAGGGAGACACACGCCGGCCTGAGGCCTACAGCCGGGACTTGTTTACTACTGAGGACTCCGGCCTCCTCCGCTCAGGGCCCCGACTGGACCGACACCCCGGTGACTGCACCCCCCAAACCCATCCCCCTCCCTGTTCCCTCTGTATACCCCTCTACCCCCCACTCTGTCCCCTCCTCCCCTCTGCATCCATCCCCCTTCCCTCTGTATACCCCTCTGTCCCCCCCTCCCCTCTGTATACCCCCCCCCATATCCTCACTAACCCCCTCCCCCATATCCTCCTCACTGTCCCCCCCCCCACTCTGTATACCCCTCTACCCCCCACTCTGCCCCCTCCCCCCCCCTCTGCATCCATCCCCCTTCCCTCTGTATAACCCCTCTGTCCCCCCCTCCCCTCTGTATACCCCCCCCCATATCCTCACTAACCCCCTCCCCCCATATCATCCTCACTGTCCCCCCCTCCCCTCTGTATACCTCCCCCATCCCCCTTATTGACCCCCCATATTCTGTATCCCCCTCCCTCCATATCCTCACTGTCCCCCCCCCCCCCCCCCGTATCCCCCTCACTAACCCCCTCCCCCCATATCCTCACTGTCCCCGTATCCCCCCCCCGTATCCCCCTCACTAACCCCCTCCCCCCATATCCCCCTCACTAACCCCCTCCCCCCATATCCTCACTGTCCCCCCCCCCCCCGTATCCCCCTCACTAACCCCCTCCCCCCATATCCTCACTGTCCCCCCCCCTGTATCCCCCTCACTAACCCCCTCCCCCCATATCCTCCTCACTGTCCCCCCCCACTCTGTATCCCCTCCCCCCATAGCCTTCTCACTGTGTCCCCCCGCTCTGTATCCCCCTCACTAACCCCCTCCCCCCATATCCTCACTGTCCCCCCCCTCTCATATTGCCTTAATTTCCCCCCCACTCTATCCCCTGTATATTTCCAATCCCCTCTCCCCCCCCTCCATCTTCCCTGCTGTGTATCCCTCTAACTGTCCATCTCCTCCCACTGTGTGCCCCCCCACCTATGTGTATCTCCTCCCACTGTGTACCCCCCCACCTACGCGTATCTCCTCCCACTGTGTACCCCCCCCCCCACCTATGCGTATCTCCTCCCACTGTGTACCCCCCCCCCACCTATGCGTATCTCCTCCCACTGTGTACCCCCCCACCTACGCGTATCTCCTCCCACTGTGTACCCCCCCACCTACGCGTATCTCCTCCCACTGTGTACCCCCCCACCTACGCGTATCTCCTCCCACTGTGTACCCCCCCCACCTACGCGTATCTCCTCCCACTGTGTACCCCCCCACCTACGCGTATCTCCTCCCACTGTGTACCCCCCCCCCACCTACGCGTATCTCCTCCCACTGTGTACCCCCCCCACCTACGCGTATCTCCTCCCACTGTGTACCCCCCCCACCTACGCGTATCTCCTCCCACTGTGTACCCCCCCACCTACGCGTATCTTCTCCCACTGTGTACCCCCCCACCTACGCGTATCTCCTCCCACTGTGTACCCCCCCCCACCTACGCGTATCTCCTCCCACTGTGTACCCCCCCACCTACGCGTATCTCCTCCCACTGTGTACCCCCCCCCCACCTACGCGTATCTCCTCCCACTGTGTACCCCCCCACCTACGCGTATCTCCTCCCACTGTGTACCCCCCCACCTACGCGTATCTCCTCCCACTGTGTACCCCCCCACCTACGCGTATCTCCTCCCACTGTGTACCCCCCCCACCTACGCGTATCTCCTCCCACTGTGTACCCCCCCACCTACGCGTATCTCCTCCCACTGTGTACCCCCCTCCACCCACGTGTATCTCCTCCCACTGTGTACCCCCCCACGTGTATCTCCTCCCACTGTGTACCCCCCCACCTACGCGTATCTCCTCCCACTGTGTACCCCCCCACCTACGCGTATCTCCTCCCACTGTGTACCCCCCCCACCTACGCGTATCTCCTCCCACTGTGTACCCCCCCCCACCTACGCGTATCTCCTCGTATCTCCTCCCACTGTGTACCCTTTTTGTTTTCTATTTTTTCCTCATGTTCACAGTACACGCCCCCTCTGTATGTTTTCTCCCATACCCCCCCCCCCCGTTCAGTGTTGGATAGGTTTGTCTGGTTTCTTTGATTGGTGATCTTGGATCTGTGTATGTGGGGCTCCTGGGTGGGGTTGGGGTATAGGGGGCGCTGTAGGCTTTGACCCAACCCCCACATGTTTGTATAGGAAAACTTTATTTAGAGGAAGTATCACAGAGAAGGTTCGAGCTCCTCAGCTGTCTGTTGGGGGAGATTTCCCATCACTTCCTCCTCAGGAACTATCATTGAGGAACCTTCTTCCTGTAACCAGGCATTGCGGAAGCCGATTCGCTAATACCATGTGGCCTTGGGCTCCCCGTGGTCTGCCGCCAGGCCCACCTTGGGCTCCCCGTGGTCTGCCGCCAGGCCCGCCTTGGGCACCCCGTGGTCTGCCGCCAGGCCCGCCTTGGGCTCCCCGTGGTCTGCCGCCAGGCCCACCTTGGGCTCCCCGTGGTCTGCCGCCAGGCCCGCCTTGGGCACCCCGTGGTCAGGCCTACATCCAGCTCCCTGTAGGCTGTCACCATGCCCACTTGCAGCAACCCATGGGCTGCAGCCGGGCCCACCTTGGTCTCCGAATGGTCTGCTGCCTGGCCCGCTCTGGGCTCCGCATGGCCTTACTTGCACAGCACCTCGACCATAACCTTGTATTCCAAAGTCGCAATGAAAATCGCGCAATTTTGAAGTTGCACAAGTATGAATGGAGCCTTCTTTTCTTTTCTGCACTAAGATGCACCTACCTGCCTGCTTACTTACTGTCTTCTCCAGCTACATCAGCTGAGCTGTGCATGCGCAGCTCAGCTTACAGCTCCGGCACTGTCCCTGTATATCGGAATGATGGCCTCCTGCGCATGTGTAGCTCAGCTTACAGCTCCGGCACTGTCCCTGTGTGCCGGAATCATGGCCTCCTGTGCATGTGCAGCTCAGCTTACAAGCCTGGCACTGTCCCTGTATGCAGGAGTGATGGCCTCCTGCGCATGCACAGCTTACAGCACCAGCACTGTCCCTGTGTGCCGGAATGATTGCCTCCTGTGAATGCGCAGCTCAGCTTACTGAACCAGCACTATCCTTGTGTGCCTGAATGATGGCCTCCTGCACAGCACAGCTTACAACGCTACCACTGTCCCTGTGTGCCAGAATGATGGCCCCCTGCGCATGTGCAGCTTACAGCACCGGCACTGTCCCTGTGTGCCGCAATGACAGCCTCCTGCACATGTTTAGCTCAGCTCACAGTGCCGCCACTGTCCCTTTGTACCGGAATGATGGCCTCCTGTGAATGCGTAGCTCAGCTTACTGAACCAGCACTGTTTCTGTGTGCTGAAATGATGGCCTCCTGCGCATGCGCAGCTCACAGCGCTGCCACTGTCCCTGTGTACCGGAATGATGGCCTCCTGTGAATGCGCAGCTCAGCTTACAGCACCGGCACTGTCCGTGTGTGCCGGAATGATGGCGTCCTGCGCATGAGCAACTTGCAGCACTGTCCCTGTGTGCCGGAATGATGGCGTCCTGCGCATGAGCAACTTGCAGCACTGTCCCTGTGTGCCGGAATGATGGCGTCCTGCGCATGAGCAACTTGCAGCACTGTCCCTGTGTGCCGGAATGATGGCGTCCTGCGCATGAGCAACTTACAGCACTGTCCCTGTGTGCCGGAATGATGGCCGCATGTGCAGCTTACAGCACCGGCACTGTCCCTGTATGCCAGAATAATGGGGCGCATGTGCAGCTTACAGCACCGGCACTGTCCCTGTATGCCAGAATGCCGGCCTCCTGCACATGCGCAGGTCAGCTTACAGAGCAGGCACTGTCCCTTTGTGCGGCAATGACAGCCTCCTGCACATGTATAGCTCAGCTTACAGCGCTGGCACTGTCCCTGTGTGCTGGAATGATGGCCCCCTGCGCATGCGCAGCTTACAACACCGGCACTGTCCCTGTATGCCAGAATGCCGGCCTCCTGCGCATGCGCAGGTCAGCTTACAGCGCTGGCACTGTCCCTGTGTGCCGTAGTGATAGCCTCCTATGCATGCGCAGTACTGACGTCACCCTGCGACGCCTGAAGACCAGCATACGGGAGAAGATGCCGGTGAGGAAGGGGAAAGCAAGTCTAGGTCACCTTTAGTTTCTGCTTTGATCATTCTTTGTAAAAAAGAAGCTGTTTTGTCTTTCGACGTTTAGTTTCACTTTCTCTGGTGTGACACGTCCCAGAGTCCTGGAAAGTCCTTGTTTGTGTGACAGCCCAGAGTCTTGGAAAGTCTTTTTTTTTTTTTTTTTTTTTTTTTTTTTTTTTTTTTCTTTTTTTTTTTCTTTCTGGTTCCTTGTTGATCTCCCAGCACCGGGTCAGGAAGGTCTCGGCTGAAAAGCAGACAGTTCAGGACGATATACAATGTGGAGCCTTTTGGCGCCCACACAGGCGGTTGGGTCCAATGGCCCGAGGTGCGGAGAGTTCGGAGACTTTTCTCCGTCTGCAGAGGAATTCTTCCTGATAGTTTCTGAATGAGAAGCAATTGTTCCGACCAGGAAGTGTAGTCCTTGACCAGGGAGTTGGATGTATGGGGGGGGGGGGTGACTTCTTTTTAATTATTATACAGGATTTATGGCGCCAACAGTTTGCTCAGCGCTTTACAATATAAAGGGAGACAATACAGCAACAATACAGTTCAATACAAGAGAGTTAGGAGAGCCCTGATCCTGGGAGCTTACAATCTAAGAGGGAGGGGCTGGTGGTAAAAAAGGTAGTAACTGTGGGGGATGGACTGGTAGGAGGAGTAGAAGATTCCATTATTACCTGAGGGCGGGATAGGCTTCCCTGAAGAGAGAGGTTTTCAGAGATCGCCTAAAAGTGAGCAGAGTAGGCGATAGTCTGATTGGGGTAGAGAGTTCCAGAGGATGGGGGAAGCTCTGGAGAAGTCCTGGAGACGAGCATGGGAGGAGGAGACAAGGGAGCTAGAGAGCAGGAGGTCGTGCGAGTACGGTTTGGGTGATATTTGGAGACAAGATTGGTGATGTCATTTGGGGAGGAGTTAATTGGATCCTTCTGAGTCGGGGGTCCACCACTTTTCCCTTACGGGGGCCGCATTGTATGCTTTATAAATATTCGCCGGCTGTAAGACGTTTCACTGAGTGCGCGCCTTTTTGGTTGGAGCGTCTTTGTGATCGTCAAGATATAATTCCAGACGACAGAGGAAGAACCTGAATACAACAAAGAAATTCCAAATGGCCCCCCAGTCTTAGTCCGTAGGGTTCAATATTGAGTTGGCCCCGCCCTTTCCATACACATGACCTGTAATGGCCCCCCAGTCTTAGTCCGTAGGGTTCAATATTGAGTGGGCCCCGCCCTTTCCATACACATGACCTGTAATGGCCCCCCAGTCTTAGTCCGTAGGGTTCAATATTGAGTTGGCCCCGCCCTTTGCAGCTATAACAGCTTCAACTCTTCTGGGAAGGCCGCCCACAAGGTTTAGGAGGGTGTCTATGGGAAGGTTGGACCATTCTTCCAGAAGCACATTTGTCAGGTCAGGCACTGATGTCGGGGGAGGAGGCCTGGCTCGCAGTCTCTCCGCTCTAATTCATCCCAAAGGTGTTCTATGGGGTTGAGGTCAGGACTCTGTGCAGGACAGTCAAGTTCCTCCACCCCAAACTGGCTCCTCCATGTCTTATGGACCTTGCTTTCTGCACTGGTGCGCAGTCATGTTGGAACAGGAAGGGGCCATCCCCAAACTCCTCCCACAAAGTTGGGAGCATGAAATTGTCCAAAATGTCACCTTAAGAGTTCCCTTCATTGGAACTAGGAGGCTAAGCCCAACCCCTGAAAAACACCCCCATACCATAATCTCCCCTCCACCAAACTTTACACTTGGCACAATGCAGTCAGGTAAGTACCATTCTCCTGGCAATCGCCAAACCCAGACATGTCCATCAGATTGCCAGACAGAGAAGCGTGATTGGTCACTCCAGAGAAAACGTCTCCCCTGCTCTATAGTCCAGTGGCGGCGTGCTTTACACCTCAGCATCCGACGCTTTGCATTGCACTTGATGATGGAAGGCTTGGATGCAGCTGCTCGGCCATGGAAACCCATTCCATGAAGCTCTCTACGCACTGTTGTTGGGCTCATCTGAAGGCCACACCAAGTTTGGAGGTCTTTAGCTATTGACTCTGCAGACAGTCGGCGACTTCTGCGCACTGTGCGCTTCAGCATGCGCTGACCCCGCCCTGTCATGTGACGTGTGGCCTACCACTTGGTGGCTGAGTGGCTGTTGTTCCCAGTTGCTTCCACGTTGTTATAATCCCACTAACAGTTGAGCGTGGAATATTTAGTAGCCAGGAAATGTCACGGATGGACTTATTGCCCAGGTGGCCACCTATCACGGGCCCACGCTTGGAGCCACTGAGCTCCTGAGAGCGACCCATTCTTTCACCAATGTTTGTAGAAGCCGTCTGCATGCCTAGGGGATGATTGTATACACCTGTGTCCATGGAGGGGATTGGAACACCTGAATCACATGAGTGGGAGGGCGGGGCCATACTTTTGGCAATAATAGTGCATCTGTGGTCATTGGTGATCAGATTGGGAATTCTGCGGACACCAGGAATAATAACGACCGTGTATGGCGCTGATGCGGAGGTTGGATCATTTGGACGCTAGATGCGGTCACAGGCGGGTTAGGTCGGCATCAGAGTGTGATGATTTCATTATCCCGGCTTGGTGTGGAGGGTTCCTCTTTGCCCATTTGTTTTGGCTCCTCCTGAGGATGGGGATTGGACCCAGGGGTGGACTGACCATTCGGGCACTGCCCGAGGGCCCGGGGTCAGTAGGGGGGCCCCATTAAATGCCCCGGTACCTTTTTTTTTTTTTTTTTTTTTTTTTTTTTTTTTTAATAGGCTTTTTTGGTGTGCTTTGAGTGTGGGCAAGGACACGGGCCCCGTGATCCCCTATTGCCCGGGGGCCGCATGAGTTGTCAGTCCGCCCCTGATTGGAGCTGAGCTCTGACAGCTGCTCTCCAGCCTTCTCCTAGCACACGCTGTCCTCCTCCAGATCCTGAGTCACCATAAGGCCTCATTCACGTAGGCGGCCAGGGGAGCGGTAAAACCGGGGGTCGCAGTTTTATGGACCGCCCACCTGAACACAGAAATGCATCCGCTCAGGGCCGTACCGCCACCAAACGTGGATGGGGTCACCCTGCAACACATGCAATGTTATGGCTGCAAGCGGCGGGTCAGCATTGCGCGGGTTACAACAGAAGGTGACCTATCGACCTCCACGTCGCATGTCAAACGCTGTCTGATGAGATCCACCGCAGAACGCGTTTCATGGAGGCAGCAATAGTAGCTGCACATGTGAAGGAGCCCCGGCTGGATCCAACAAAGGGCAGGATTTATTTCCGTTCCTTTGATCTAGGAGGGTCATGCGCACGGCGAACGCTCGGCTGCGTTCAGATCTGTCATTTACATACATGTGAACGCAGACGTGTTGTATAGTCTCACGCACACGTGAAGCGGACATGGACCATGTTCTATTGGCAGCTGCGATTTTCCACTTTTTAGTAGCCTTTTTCCTATATATTGCACTTGGTTGGCGCCCTCTCTTTCCTTTAAATGGCCGAGGGCGCCAGCCAAGTGTAGTATATGAACGTGTGACCACCGCTGATGACGTGATTGATGGTTTTCAGTCATTCTGAATCAACTCGGGTTTCTGCTGCCGCATGGATGACCCATTGTGGGGGTGATATTTACATACCAGCCATGAGTGGCAGCCAATAGGATCCACTGTATGATACGTTGTAGAGCAAACGTCACCTACGCGGCCCTTTGCTTGCTTTTATCCGGCCCTTGAAGCACTATTCCTCCCACTGACACCAATGATGGGACACTATTCCTCCCACTGACACCAATGATGGGGCACTATTCCTCCCACTGATACCAATGATGGGGCACTATTCCTCCCACTGACACCAATGATGGGGCACTATTCCTCCCACTGACACCAATGATGGGGCACTATTCCTCCCCCTGACACCAATGATGGGACACTATTCCTCCCACTGACACCAATGATGGGACACTATTCCTCCCACTGACACCAATGATGGGGCGCTATTCCTCCCACTGACACCAATGATGGGGCGCTATTCCTCCCACTGACACCAATGATGGGGCGCTATTCCTCCCACTGACACCAATGATGGGGCACTATTCCTCCCACTGACACCAATGATGGGGCACTATTCCTCCCACTGACACCAATGATGGGCACTATTCCTCCCACTGACACCAATGATGGGGCACTATTCCTCCCACTGACACCAATGATGGGGCACTATTCCTCCCACTGATACCAATGATGGGGCACTATTCCTCCCCCACTGACACCAACAATAGGCCATAATTCCTGCTACTGACAACCAGCAATGGGCCCATTGATACCAGCAATGGGGCCCATTGATACCAGCAATGGGGCCCATTGATACCAGCAATGGGGCCCTATTTCTCCCACTGACACCAGTGAGGGGGCAGTGGTGTATTTCGGTTTTGTGCTGCCCTAGGCAACACAAAAATCGTCTACCCTCTCCCATGGAGAGAGCCTTAAATTGACCAAAAACACCCTTGCCCTCCACCTGGGAAGACCTTCCAATACCCCCCCCCCCCGATGGGGCGATAGAGAAAGATGCCCATCTTCACAGCTCTGGACATTCCTGGGAACGAGAGTTAGGCTCTACATACACCATAAAGCAGCCTCTCTCGGATCCCACCTGGTCCTCATGGTGTGCAATGTCCCTTCTTCCATCCCTTCTTCTGGGGGGCGGTGCTGCCCCCCTGAAAAATGCCGCCCTAGGCAAGTGCCTTGCTTGCTTTGTGGTAAATACGCCCCTGGAGAGGGGGGCACTATTCCCCCCACTGACACCAGTGCGGCGGAGGGGCACTATTCCCCCCACTGACACCAGTGACCTGGGGGGGCACTATTTAGCCCATTAAAACCAATGATAGAATACTGATGTTGGGGCATTTTCTACACCCACCAGCAGTTTGGAGACCCCCTGCTGCGGCCATCATCAGTAAGGGAAGATAATTCATGTAGCATTTACTTTCTAGAACCCATCTGCCCTTAGCTCAGGCTTGTTAGCAAGAGGAGTGTGCTCAGCCGAATACTCCTGGGATGTAGGACAACATTGAGGCCTAGGCCAGAAACCAGGAAGTAACTGAAGAATTAAAAAAAAAAAAAAAAAAAAAAAAGCCCCACCCAGTGCGGCCAGGGTCTTAAGGTCCTTTGCTGCAACTTGTGCCTGAGCCCAGCCATGATTGGCTCTTTCTAAAATGCAAATTAGGTTTTCTATATTACAGCAGCCAATGAGGTTAGAAGATGACAGGTGGAAGTCTTTTTATTTGCAGTGGGTGGCGCCGCGCTCCTCTGTCTCTGTTATTAGTGCCGCATGATGTCTGCATCTGTTTGTTGTGTCTGATAATGTTGTTTTTTTTTTTTTCCTTTTGCAGACTTTTGCACTTTGGAGTCAACAAGTCGTTTCACACTGGTGAGTACAACTCTGCCGGGGAATGTCTATAAAGTGTACCTGTCACCTTCACGGCACGGCCGTTCACACTACACGTTACAGAAACATTGGTAGCATTGGCTGTAGAAAGCCGCATTGACGCAAGTTTTTTTTTTTTTTTTTTTTTTTTTTTTTTTTTTTTTTTTTTTTTTTAGCATGACTATACTCCCACAAAAGCTTGAGGCTCAAAACACTAATAAATGCCAGAGAGCCGTTTTGCAACGTTTTTTCAGCGTTAGAGCGTTTTTTACAGCTGAGAAACTCCTCTTCAGACGCAGTAGTTCTGGGTTCTTTTTCCAGCCTAAAACGCTGATAAAAGCCTGTGTGAGCACGGACACATAGGAGAACATGCCTGATGCCCAAAACAGCAGCTCTATAGAAACACCCCGTGTGCGTGACGACCAACCTCACCTGATCCTGGACACCCTGGGAACTAGTGGGTTGGAGTACTTATGACCAGTATTTAACCTCCCTCTTTCCTTCCTTCCCTCTTCCCTCTTCCTTCCTTCCTTCCCTCTTCCCTTCCTTCCTTCCCTCTTCCCTTCCTTCCTTCCCTCTTCCCTTCCTTCCTTCCTCTTCCCTTCCTTCCTTCCTCTTCCCTTCCTTCCTTTCCTCTTCCCTTCCTTCCTTCCCTCTTCCCTTCCTTCCTTCCCTCTTACCCTTCCTTCCTTTCCTCTTCCCCCTTCCTTCCCTCTTCCCTTCCTTCCCTCTTCCCTTCCCCTCCCTCTTCCCTTCCTTCCCTCTTCCCTTCCTCCCTCTTCCCTTCCCTCCCTCTTCCCTTCCCTTCCCTCTTCCCTTCCTTCCCTCTTCCCTTCCTTCCCTCTTCCCTTCCTTCCCTCTTCCCTTCCTTCCCTCTTCCCTTCCCTTCCCTCTTCCCTTCCCTTCCTTCCCTCTTCCCTCCCTTCCCTCTTCCCTCCCTTCCTTCCCTCTTCCCTTCCTTCCCTCCCTTCCCTCTTCCCTCCCTTCCTTCCCTCTTCCCTCCCTTCCTTCCCCTTCCCTCCCTCCCTTCCCTCTTCCCTCCCTCCCTTCCCTTCCTTCCCTTCCTTCCCTCTTCCCTTCCTTCCCTCTTCCCTTCCTTCCCTCTTCCCTTCCCTCCCTTCTTCCCTTCCCTCCCTCCTTCCCTTCCCTCCCTCTTCCCTTCCTTCCCTCTTCCCTTCCTTCCCTCTTCCCTTCCTTCCCTCTTCCCCCTTCCTTCCCTCCCTCCCTTCCTTCCCTCCCTTCCCTTCCTTCCCTCTCTTCCCTCCCCCTTCCCTTCCCTCCTCTTCCCTTCCTTCCCTTCCCTCCCTCTTCCCTTCCTTCCCTTCCCTCCCTCTTCCTTCTTCCATTCCCTCCCTCTTCCCTTCCTTCCCTTCCCTCCCTCTTCCCTTCCTTCCCTCCCTCCCTCTTCCTTCCCTCCCTCTTCCCTTCCCTCCCTCTTCCTCCTTCCCTTCCCTTCCCTCCCTCTTCCCTTCCTTCCTTCCCTCCCTCTTCCCCCTTCCTTCCCTCCCTCCCACCTTCCTTCCCTTCCTTCCCTTCCCTCCCTCTTCCCCTTCCTTCCCTCCCCTTCCCTTCCCTCCCTCTTCCCTTCCTTCCCTTCCCTCCCTCTTCCCTTCCTTCCTTCCCTTCCCTTCCTTCCCCTTCCCTCCCTCTTCCCTTCCTTCCCTTCCCTCCCTCCCTTCCTTCCCTTCCCTCCCCTTCCCTCCTCTTCCCTTCCCTCCCTTCCCTCCCTCTTCCCTTCCTTCCCTTCCCCCCTCTTCCCTTCCTTCCCTTCCCTCCCTCTCCCCCTTCCTTCCCTTCCCTCCCTCTCCCCACCTTCCTTCCCTCTCCCAACCTTCCTTCCCTTCCTTCCCTTCCCTCCCCTCCCCCCTTCCTTCCCTTCCTTCCCTTCCCTCCCTCTTCCCTTCCTTCCCTTCCCTCCCTCACCTTCCTTCCCTTCCTTCCCTTCCTTCCCTTCCTTCCCTTCCCTCCCTTCCCTTTCCCTCCCTTCCCTTCCCTCCCTCTTCCCACCTTCCTTCCCTTCCCTCCCTCCCCTCTTCCCTCCCTTCCCTCTCCCACCTTCCTTCCTCTCTCCCTTCCTTCCCTGCCTCCCTCCCTTCCTCCTTCCTTCCTAATCTTTCCACATTACTGACTTACCGATTTTGACCTGCACTGTGTGGAGGCAGCCATCTTGGTAGAGGCAGGGCTTTTCTTCCCCATGGTAGAGCCTCCAGTAAGAAGTAGGGTGAGCAGCACAGTAGCGATGTCACTAGTGTTGCTTGTGATCTCACTGGAACTGATCTTTCTCTGTTACTGACTTACCATGCCATCATCTGCACTGCGTGTGTGGAGGCTGCCATCTTTGTAGAGGCAGGGGTTTGCTTCCTCATTGCAGAGCCTCCAGCAAGGATAACAGAGCATCAAAGTAGTGATAACAGTAGTATTGCCTGTGGTCTTCTTGAAACTGATATTTCCCCATCACCGACTTACTACGTCATGGCACTGTCTCTGTGTGGAGTTGGCCATCTTGACAGAGACAGGGCTTTGTTCCTTATGGCAGAGGCACCAGCAAGGAGAACTGTGAGCACCACAGTAGTGATGTTAATGATATTGCCTGTGGTCTCCTTGGAGCTGATGTTTCTCCATCACTGACTTACCATGCTGGGGTCTGCCCTGTCTTTGGATGGAGGCGGCCATCTTGTTTGAGGCAGAGCTTTTGCTTCCTCATGGCAGAGCCTCCAGCAAGGAGAAACGGTGAACAGCACAGCAGTGACCTCACCAGATCTCTTAAGATTAGCCATCAGATGCAGCAGTGCCTTAGATCTCACATTGCAGATCTACAGTTGTAGGTACGGGGGTGCCTAGGCACACTGTCTGCCTCTGTTTTATTTCGGAGATGTTCTGGTGTTTTTGTCTTTTTTTTTTTTTTTTTTTCCGTCTACTAGCCATGGAAATGCTGCTTTCCGCGCATGATATATAACCCTGGTCATATGTTCTCTATTTCAGGTATCTGGCACTTTAGTGCCCCACATCCCAGCTTCCGGAGGGGGGTTGCCATGTCATTTAATGGAGAAATGGCAGAAGGCAAGACAGATCTAGCCAACGGTAAGCCGATCCGTGGTCTTCTCGCAGTTTTGGTGTGTGTGTGTGTGTGTGTGTGTGTGTGTGTGTGCTTCGTTCCCGTTCCTTCAATATAACGGGGAAGTGAAGGAGGATACACCTTAACCACTTCCAGTCCGGACGCTTCCCCCCCCCCCCCCCCCCCCCCTTCCAGTCCGGACGTGCTTCTTCCCCCCTTCCGGTCCGGACGCTTCCCCCCCCCCCCCTTCCAGTCCGGACGCTTCTTCCCCCCCCTTCCGGTCCGGACGCTTCCCCCCCCTTCCGGTCCGGACGCTTCCCCCCCCTTCCGGTCCGGACGCTTCACCCCCCCCCCCCTTCCGGTCCGGACGCTTCCCCCCCCTTCCGGTCCGGACGCTTCCCCCCCCTTCCGGTCCGGACGCTTCCCCCCCCCTTCCGGTCCGGACGCTTCCCCCCCCTTCCGGTCCGGACGCTTCCCCCCCCTTCCGGGTCCGGACGCTTCCCCCCCCTTCCAGTCCGGACGCTTCCCCCCCCCTTCCGGTCCGGACGCTTCCCCCCCCTTCCGGTCCGGACGCTTCCCCCCCCTTCCGGTCCGGACGCTTCCCCCCCCTTCCGGTCCGGACGCTTCCCCCCCCTTTCCGCTTCCCCCCCCTTCCGGTCCGGACGCTCCCCCCCCCCTTCCGGTCCGGACGCTTCCCCACCCCCCCCCGGTCCGGACGCTTCCCCCCCCCTTCCGGTCCGGACGCTTCCCCCCCCCTGGTCCGGTCCCGGACGCTTCCCCCCCCCCCTTCCGGTCCGGACGCTTCCCCCCCCCTTCCGGTCCGGACGCTTCCCCCCCCCTTCCGGTCCGGACGCTTCCCCCCCCCCCGGTCCGGACGCTTCCCCCCCCCTTCCGGTCCGGACGCTTCCCCCCCCCCTTCCGGTCCGGACGCTTCCCCCCCCCTTCCGGTCCGGACGCTTTCCCCCCCCCTTCCGGTCCGGACGCTTCCCCCCCCCCCCCTTCCGTCCGGACGCTTCCCCCCCCCTTCCGGTCCGGACGCTTCCCCCCCCCCCCCCCCCTTCCGGTCCGGACGCTTCCCCCCCCCCTTCCGGTCCGGACGCTTCCCCCCCCCCCTTCCGGTCCGGACGCTTCCCCCCCCCCTTCCGGTCCGGACGCTTCCCCCCCCCTTCCGGTCCGGACGCTTCCCCCCCCCTTCCGGTCCGGACGCTTCCCCCCCCCCTTCCGGTCCGGACGCTTTCCTCCCCCCCCCCCCCCTTCCGGTCCGGACGCTTTTTCCCCCCCCCCCTTCCGGTCCGGACGCTTTCCCCTTTCCCCCCCCCCCCCCCCCTTCCGGTCCGGACGCTTTCCCCCCCCCCCCCCCCCCCCCTTCCGGTCCGGACGCTTCCCCCCCCCCCCCCTTCCGGTCCGGACGCTTTTCCCCCCCCCCCCCCTTCCGGTCCGGACGCTTTCCCCCCCCCCCCCTTCCGGTCCGGATGCTTTCCCCCCCTTCCTGTCCAGGCCAATTTTCAGCTTTCAGCGCTATCACACTTTTGAATGACAATTGCGCGGTCATGCAACACTGTACCCATATGAATTTTTTAGTATTTTTTTGAGACAGATAAAGCTTTATTTTGGTGGTATTTATTCACCGCTGGGATTTTGTATTTTTTTTTTTTTGCTATGTAAATTAAAAAGTGCAAAAATTTTGAAAAAAGTGTTTCTTATTTGCAAGTAAATAATATTTCATCATAAATCTTGGCCAAAATTTATTCCGTTATCTTTTTAGTAAAAAAAAAATAACCCAAATTATTTTTTTTACATTTTTATATTTTTTTACATACTGTCACCCTAGCAGTACAGTGTCACCATGGTGACACTGTACTACTTGTGGGGGGTGATGAGATTTTTTTTTTTTTTTTTTTTTTTTTTTTTTTTACACGGATTGCTTTTACAACCATAAAGGATGTAAAAGCAATAATTTCTCCTTCTTTCTGGCTGCATTCTTGCAGCCATTGAGAACTAATGTGTGAGCTGTGATTGGTCACAGCTTGTCACATGGTACAAGGCTGTTGTGAATAGCCCTGTACCATGTGACCTCTGTGATCATTCAAAGATTTCACACGTAGTAAGCAATGATGTCAGAAGTGGCATCTTGCTTGCTACTCTGCATGTGATCACTGATTGGCCAATCAGTGATCACATGATCGGGACCTCGCACAGAGGTCCCGTACGACGATCAGTGTTCCACTGTGTTCAGCTGAGTCCAATGACACAGCAGACACAGCAGATCTCCGGGTAACTACAGTTGCCGATATCGGCTGCACTCTCCTCACGCTGTCAGTGTGAGGAAATTACTGCCAAGAACCGGCAATTGTCAGAGAAATTATCGGCACCGATCATCAGGGCACTGAGGATACGTACCCTGATGATCAGTGCCCATCAGTGCCGCCCCATCAGTGCTGGCTGTCCGTGCCGCCCCATCAGTGCTGGCTGTCCGTGCCGCCCCATCAGTGCTGGCTGTCCGTGCCGCTCCATCAGTGCCGCCTGTCCGTGCCGCTCCATCAGTGCCGCCTGTCCGTGCCGCTCCATCAGTGCCGCCTGTCCGTGCCGCTCCATCAGTGCCGCCTGTCCGTGCCGCTCCATCAGTGCCGCCTGTCCGTGCCGCTCCATCAGTGCCGCCTGTCCGTGCCGCTCCTTCAACGCACATCAGTGAAGGAGAAAAATTACCTGTTTGCAAAATTTTATAATAGAAACAAAGAAACTTTTTTTTTCAAAATTTTTTGCTCCTTTTTTTTTTTTTGTTTATAGTGCAAAAAATAAACTCCCAGTGGTGATTAAATACCACCAAAAGAAAGCTCTATTTGTGTTAAAAAAAAATGATAAAAATGTCATATGGGTACAATGTTGCATGACCGCGCAATTGTCATTCAAAGTGCAACAGCGCTGAAAGCTGCAATTGGCCTGGGCAGGAAGGGGGTAGAAGTGCCCGGTAGGCAAGGGGCAGGAAGGGGGTAGAAAGCGGGGAAAAGAAGTGGCCGGTAGGCGAGGGGCAGGGGGTAGAAGTGCCCGGTAGGCGAGGGGCAGGAAGGGGGTAGAAGTGCCCGGCAGGCGAGGGGCAGGAAGGGGGTAGAAGTGCCCCGGCAGGAAGGGGGTAGAAGTGCCCGAGGGGCAGGAAGGGGGTAGAAGTGCCCGGCAGGCGAGGGGCAGGAAGGGGGTAGAAGTGCCCGGCAGGCGAGGGGCAGGAAGGGGGGTAGAAGTGCCGGCAGGCGAGGGGCAGGAAGGGGGTAGAAGTGCCCGGCAGGAAGGGGGTAGAAGTGGGCAGGAAGGGTAGTAGTGCCCGGAGGAAGGGGGTAGAAGTGCCCGGTAGGCGAGGGGCAGGAAGGGGGGTAGAAGGGGGGTAGAAGTGCCCGGCAGGTAGAAGGCCCGGCAGGCGAGGGGCAGGAAGGGGGTAGAAGTGCCCGGCAGGAAGGGGGTAGAAGTGCCCGGCAGGAAGGGGGTAGAAGTGCCCCCGGCAGGAAAGGAAGGGGTAGAAGTGCCCGGCAGGAAGGGGGTAGAAGTGCCCGGCAGGCGAGGGGCAGGAAGGGGGTAGAAGTGCCCGGCAGGCGAGGGGCAGGAAGGGGGTAGAAGTGCCCGGCAGGCAGGGGTTAACCACTTCCAGAACGCTCGCCCACATTGTACTGCGGACAGGCGGCCTGCGTAGGCAAAGTGACTGACATGCTGGTAGGTCCTTGTTTAGGGTGCACCCCTCCCGCACCAACACCCGCTGTGATTGTACATAGCAAGAGTCAGTCAACAGATCCCGGCCATTAATTCATGGCTGGGACCTGCTGATTGGCTGTGTTCAATCAGAGCCCGGTGTTGACAATCGCAGTACACAGAACATGGAAATGCAGTTATTTTAGTAACTATAAACGGCTAAATACCTTTTCTCGTCAGCCGTATATAGCAGTCTTGTGACTTTTATCAGTGTCCAGCTGAGCACTGGTTAAATCTCGTAGGGGGTGTTTTCATTCTGCTCTGATTGTCCTATGAGGCTGTATAACTCCTGACCCTCTGTCTGGACAGTGCTGATTGGCCCTGTGCTGATCTCATGCACTCTCCCAAAGGAAGAAAAAAAGAACCTCTGCACATGCTCGGTTTGGTGTGTACTGCTAGAGTGCCTCCTAGGCCTCTGTACTATCAGCAGGTGGATTGGGGGACAGTACAAGGGGAGGATCAGGGAAGACAGGATCAAACAGCCTTTTTACACAATGCAGAGGATTAACCCCTTAGGTTCCACAGGGAATATAACAAGCATGCTTTACTGCATCTACAGACTGATTGTACTGTTGTGGGTTCAGTAACATTTTAACAAACTAAAGAGCCATCTGTTTGCTCATACATGTGGGATGGATTAGCCATTGACTTTGTACCGAGGGACTGAAGTGTTCTGACAACGCAGTTCATGTTCCTTACGTAACTTCAGCTTGAAGACAAGGTGTTGAGGATATTTGGCGTTCTTCCAGATCTGGAAATGTCAGGGTGTGCTCTACCCAAGGTTTGTGCTCGATGTAGTAATGGAGGATCGGTCACATCTGGGATTGTCCAGAATCAGAATGTGTTAGAGGCACGATTCCATCACCTACCAGTCAGGGGCTCCTGATAGCCCACCCTGCCCTAATGTATACTCTCCTAGTTGCCCACCCTGCCCTAATGTATACTCGCCTAGTTGCCCACCCTGCCCTAGCAATGTATACTCACCTAGTTGCCCACCCTGCCCTAGCACTGTATACTCGCCTAGTTGCCCACCCTGCCCTAATGTATACTCGCCTAGTTGCCCACCCTGCCCTAATGTATACTCGCCTAGTTGCCCACCCTGCCCTAGCAATGTATACTCACCTAGTTGCCCACCCTGCCCTAGCACTGTATACTCGCCTAGTTGCCCACCCTGCCCTAGCACTGTATACTCGCCTAGTTGCCCACCCTGTCCTAGCACTGTATACTCGCCTAGTTGCCCACCCTGCCTAGCACTGTATACTCGCCTAGTTGCCCACCCTGCCCTAGCACTGTATACTCGCCTAGTTGCCCACCCTGTCCTAGCACTGTATACTCGCCTAGTTACCCACCCTGCCCTAGCACTGTATACTCGCCTAGTTGCCCACCCTGCCCTAGCACTGTATACTCGCCTAGTTGCCCCCCTGCCCTAGCACTGTATACTCGCCTAGTTGCCCATCCTGCCCTAGCACTGTATACTCGCCTAGTTGCCCACTCTGCCCTAATGTATACTCGCCTAGTTGCCCACCCTGCCCTAGCACTGTATACTCGCCTAGTTGCCCACCCTGCCCTAGCACTGTATACTCGCCTAGTTGCCCACCCTGCCCTAGCACTGTATACTCGCCTAGTTGCCCACCCTGCCCTAGCAATGTATACTCACCTAGTTGCCCACCCTGCCCTAGCAATGTATACTCGCCTAGTTGCCCACCCTGCCCTAGCACTGTATACTCGCCTAGTTGCCCACCCTGCCCTAGCAATGTATACTCGCCTAGTTGCCCACCCTGCCCTAGCACTGTATACTCGCCTAGTTGCCCACCCTGCCCTAGCAATGTATACTCGCCTAGTTGCCCACCCTGCCCTAGCACTGTATACTCGCCTAGTTGCCCACCCTGCCCTAGCAATGTATACTCACCTAGTTGCCCACCCTGCCCTAGCAATGTATACTCACCTAGTTGCCCACCCTGCCCTAGCAATGTATACTCGCCTAGTTGCCCACCCTGCCCTAGCACTGTATACTCGCCTAGTTGCCCACTCTGCCCTAATGTATACTCGCCTAGTTGCCCACCCTGCCCTAGCACTGTATACTCGCCTAGTTGCCCACCCTGCCCTAGCACTGTATACTCGCCTAGTTGCCCACCCTGCCCTAGCAATGTATACTCACCTAGTTGCCCACCCTGCCCTAGCACTGTATACTCGCCTAGTTGCCCACCCTGCCCTAGCAATGTATACTCACCTAGTTGCCCACCCTGCCCTAGCAATGTATACTCACCTAGTTGCCCACCCTGCCCTAGCAATGTATACTCGCCTAGTTGCCCAGCCTGCCCTAGCACTGTATACTCGCCTAGTTGCCCACCCTGCCCTAGCACTGTATACTCGCCTAGTTGCCCACCCTGCCCTAGCACTGTATACTCGCCTAGTTGCCCACCCTGCCCTAGCATTGTATACTCGCCTAGTTGCCCACCCTGCCCTAGCACTGTATACTCGCCTAGTTGCCCACCCTGCCCTAGCGTATACTCGCCTAGTTGCCCACCCTGCCCTAATGTATACTCGCCTAGTTGCCCACCCTGCCCTAATGTATACTCGCCTAGTTGCCCACCCTGCCCTAGCACTGTATACTCGCCTAGTTGCCCACCCTGCCCTAGCACTGTATACTCGCCTAGTTGCCCACCCTGCCCTAGCACTGTATACTCGCCTAGTTGCCCACCCTGCCCTAGCACTGTATACTCGCCTAGTTGCCCACCCTGCCCTAGCACTGTATACTCGCCTAGTTGCCCACCCTGCCCTAGCACTGTATACTCGCCTAGTTGCCCACCCTGCCCTAGCACTGTATACTCGCCTAGTTGCCCACCCTGCCCTAGCACTGTATACTCGCCTAGTTGCCCACCCTGTCCTAGCACTGTATACTCGCCTAGTTGCCCACCCTGCCCTAGCACTGTATACTCGCCTAGTTGCCCACCCTGCCCTAGCACTGTATACTCGCCTAGTTGCCCACCCTGCCCTAGCACTGTATACTCGCCTAGTTGCCCACCCTGTCCTAGCACTGTATACTTGCCTAGTTGCCCACCCTGTCCTAGCACTGTATACTCGCCTAGTTGCCCACCCTGCCCTAGCACTGTATACTCGCCTAGTTGCCCACCCTGTCCTAGCACTGTATACTCGCCTAGTTGCCCACCCTGTCCTAGCACTGTATACTCGCCTAGTTGCCCACCCTGCCCTAGCACTGTATACTCGCCTAGTTGCCCACCCTGCCCTAGCACTGTATACTCGCCTAGTTGCCCACCCTGTCCTAGCACTGTATACTTGCCTAGTTGCCCACCCTGCCCTAGCACTGTATACTCGCCTAGTTGCCCACCCTGCCCTAGCACTGTATACTCTGTGTGTGTATGTATGGAGATATATATATATATCTTTAATATCTTTTTTTAAGATACTCACATGCCCAGGGAATTTCAGTGCTGTCCTGCTGAAATCCTCTTCTCTTCTGCCTCCACTTGGTCCTGCGCCAAGACCTGATGAAGGGCAGTGCCCGAACCCCTGAAACGTGTTGGTTTCTCTTTGGATATTTATTTAAATCCCCACTTTAAATGGCCTAGCGGCTTGTCATTGGGAGATGTTGATGATGGGCCTAGTGGATTGTCATCGGGAGAACCACCATCTGAACCAGGAAGAGCCAGCAGTTTCCTAACGATGTCACACAAGAATGAGACGTCGTCAGGAAGCTGCTGGCTCTTCCAGGTTTAGCTGGCGGCTCTCCCGATGACAGGCTGCTAGGTCCACTCCACTCCTCCTTTCTCAATGAAGGATTATACTTCCTGGGTTAGGTGACATGCATATCCCAGGAGGCACAGCAGGCAAAGTGTACATTATTCACCTAGGCGAGTGACGTGTGTGGGGGGAAAGGGGTGGGCCGGCCTTTTTTTTTTTTTTTTTTTTTTAAAAAGAGTGGAGAGGCAGCAACAATTGAAGATCCACCTTTAGTAAGCTTGTGTGAATGAGGCCATAACTTTTTTCCTTTGAATGGAAAACACTAGAAGGAAGTCGGATACATATTTGTGGACTTTTTTTTTTTTTTGGGGGGGGGTGGGTTTTTTTTTTTTTTTGCACTATCTGTGTCCAATTGGGGGAATGTCTTCATTTCCCGTCATGTTACAGAAAAAAAAATTCCTTTTGTGAGATGGAAATACAATCTCAGATATTTGCCACCATAACTAGTGTCTCCCTCTGAAGGTTCCATTATTCTTGGTTAGTTGGCACCAAAATCAGCATTTCCATTTGAAGGCTTCTTTTTGTTCCTGGTTGGTTGTCACCATAACTAGTGTCTCCATTTGAAGGTTCCATTATTCTTGGTTAGTTGGCTCCAAAATAAGCGTTTCCATTTGAAGGCTTCTTTTTGTTCCTGGTTGGTTGTCACCATAACTAGTGTCTCCATCTGAAGGTTCCATTATTCTTGGTTAGTTGGCACCATAATCAGCATTTCCATTTGAAGGCTCCTTTTGTTCCTGGTTAGTTGTCCCCATAACTAGGTTCCTTTTTGAAGGTTCCTATTCTTGGTTAGTTGGCTCCATAATAAGCGTTTCCATTTGAAGGCTCCTTTTTGTTCCTGGTTAGTTGTCCTCCATTTGAAGGTTCTTTTTTTGTTTTTGTTCCTGGTTACAAGTGTCCTCCATTTGAAGGCTCCTTTTTGTTCCTGGTTAGTTGTCCTCCATTTGAAGGCTCCTTTTTGTTCCTGGTTAGTTGTCCCCATAACAAGTGTCCTCCATTTGAAGGCTCCTTTTTGTTCCTGGTTGGTTGTCACCATAACAAGTGTCCTCCATTTGAAGGTTCCTCAAGCAATAAAAACTTAGGGAGTCCTAACCCTTCCCTACCTCAAACAAAAATAGAAAAAAAAAAAAAAGTTTTGGCTTTGAATATGCCTGAACTTCCATGTCAACCTTCGGTCATTCTTCCCACCCTTGCCTTTGGCCCACTAGGCCCTTTGTTTTATTATTGGTGACCAGTTTGCTCACCACCACCCAGTTGGCCCCAACAAGAATGATTTCTGTGCAGGTTGTCTTTTGTATTTAAATCATTTGACATTTGTTGCTGCTCCTGTGATGCTTCCCTTTTATCTCATATGTTCTTGGTTCTTCTCTTGCTCAGGAAGCTTCTCCAGTAGCCCAGAAGACATGTCTGGAACAGAAGAAGGGAAGGAGAACTCATCGGGGATTGAGGTGGAAGCCTCAGACGTAAGCCTAAGTCTCACCGGAGACGAGACGGGCACAAACCGAGCAGAAAGCAGGGACAGTAGCTCTGAGAGCTCGGGGGAGGACAAGGACTCCGACAGTATGGACGATACTGGACTGTATTCCATTAACGATGAGAACCGTGGAAATGACCGTTCACACTCGGAGGACGAGGAGGAGGAGGAAGAAGAGGAGGAGGAGGAAGACAGACTCCGTAAACGAGGCCAAAAAAAGCGAGCCAACAATGACCAGGACTCTTCTGATGATGAAAGGGCTTTGGAAGACTGGGTGTCCTCGGAGAAGACACCTTTGCCCAGACCTCGGTGGCGAGCCATCCGCGCGCTCAGACAAAGGGAGATTGGAAGCAGCCGGCGCTTCATTTACGACGCCTGCGGGGCACGCGGGTTCGTCCAGAGGTTCCGGCTCTTACACGGCCTGGATGGGCACCTCGGCTGCGTTAACACCTTGCATTTCAACCAGAGGGGCACTTGGTTGGCAAGCGGCAGCGATGACCTCAAGGTGGTCGTTTGGGACTGGGTGAGGAAAAAGCCCGTTCTAGAGTTTGAGAGCGGCCACAAAAGCAACGTGTTTCAGGTATGCACAGACACTACTCACTGTTTTTCTATTATTTTTTTATTTTTTTTTGGTATTTTTTTATTTATTTATAATGTTCTGTACAAAACAAGCAAAACTTTAACTGATTGACGAACGCCAATATGACATTTTACCTATTTGTTGTATGTTCACCACTAGCATCCAGTAAGAGCAGCAGGAGTCCAGGGAGATAAAACTACAGAGATTGTAGTGAGTCGTGTAGAAGGGTCACCCCCCCCCCCCCCCCCCCCCCCCACCTTTAAAGGAAGGAATTTATGCTTAGTCAGTTGTGCACAGGCTGCCCACCACCATGCATTGAAAACCTAGTTTTCACGCTAATATTTGTGAAATAGAAGATTCAGATAGTTAAATGTTATCTGCTTAGAAACGTTGACAATGTAAACACAACAAAAAAAAAGAAAAAAATTACTTTTAACCACCTCCAGTCCGGCCGTTCTATATAAACAGTGGCAGTGCAGGGTCGGGTGGCCGTTAATAAACGGCCTCCCTGCCCCCTGCTTCTGCACGCCCCCTGGGAGTGCGCAGCACTGCGATCCGGTGCCCGCTGTGTCCTGTGCCAGGACACAGTGGAACATCGATCGTCGTACGGGACCTCTGTGCGAGGTCCCGATCATGTGATCACTGATTGGCCAATCAGTGATCACATGCAGAGTAGTAAGCAAGATGTCACTTCTGACATCATTGCTTACTACGTGTGAAATCTGTGAATGATCACAGAGGTCACATGATACAAGGCTATTCACAACAGCCTTGTACCATGTGACAAGCTGTGACCAATCACAGCTCACTCAGTAGTTCTCAATGGCTGCAAGAATGCAGCCAGAGAGGAGAAATTATTGATTTTACAGCCTTTATGGGTGTAAAAGCAATCGGTGTACAAAAAAAAAAAAAAAAAATCTTCATCACCCCCCACAAGTAGTACAGTGTCACCATGGTAACGCTGTACTGCTAGGGTGACAGTATGTAAAAAAAAAAAAGCATAAATAATATAACAAAAATAAAAATGTAAAAAAAAAATGTTAAATTATAATTTTTGGTTATACACTAATTTGGGGTTTTTTTTTTTTTTTTTTTTTTTTTTTTTTTACCAAAATAACGGAATAAATTTTGGCCAATATTTATGATGAAATATTTATTTGCAAAATTTTATAAGAACACTTTTTTTTTTTCAAAATTATTGGACTTATTTACAATTTTTGGATTATTTACATAGCAAAAAAAAAAAAAAAAATCCCAGTGGTAAATAAATACCACCAAAATAAAGCTTTATCTGTCTCAAACAAATGCTAAAAGATTCATATGGGTACAGAGTTGCATGACCGCGCAATTGTCATTCAAAGTGTGATAGCGCTGAAAGCTGAAAATTGGCCTTGACTGGAAGGGGGGGGGAAAGCGTCCGGACCGGAAGGGGGGGGGAAAGCGTCCGGACCGGAAGGGGGGGGGAAAGCGTCCGGACCGGAAGGGGGGGGGAAAGCGTCCGGACCGGAAGGGGGGGGGGGGGAAAGCGTCCGGACCGGAAGGGGAGGGGAAAGCGTCCGGACCGGAAGGGGAGGGGAAAGCGTCCGGACCGGAAGGGGAGGGGAAAGCGTCCGGACCGGAAGGGGAGGGGAAAGCGTCCGGACCGGAAGGGGAGGGGAAAGCGTCCGGACCGGAAGGGGAGGGGAAAGCGTCCGGACCGGAAGGGGAGGGGAAAGCGGTCCGGACCGGAAGGGGAGGGGAAAGCGGTCCGGACCGGAAGGGGAGGGGGGAAAGCGTCCGGACCGGAAGGGGAGGGGAAAGCGACCGGAAGGGGAGGGGGAAAGCGTCCGGAAGGGGAGGGGGAAAGCGTCCGGAAGGGGAGGGGGGAAAGCGTCCGGACCGGAAGGGAGGGGAGCGGGGAAAGCGTCCGGACCGGAAGGGGAGGGGAAAGGGGAGGGGGAAAGCGTCCGGACCGGAAGGGGAGGGGAAAGCGTCCGGACCGGAAGGGGGGGGGGAAAGCGTCCGGACCGGAAGGGTGGGGGGGAAAGCGTCCGGACCGGAAGGGTGGGGGGGAAAGCGTCCGGACCGGAAGGGTGGGGGGGAAAGCGTCCGGACCGGAAGGGTGGGGGGGGAAGCGTCCGGACCGGAAGGGTGGGGGGGAAAGCGTCCGGACCGGAAGGGTGGGGGGGAAGCGTCCGGACCCGAAGGGTGGGGGGGAAGCGTCCGGACCGGAAGGGTGGGGGGGAAGCGTCCGGACCGGAAGGGTGGGGGGGAAGCGTCCGGACCGGAAGGGTGGGGGGGGAAGCGTCCGGACCGGAAGGGGGGGAAAGCGTCCGGACCGGAAGGGGGGGAAAGCGTCCGGACCGGAAGGGGGGGGGGAAGCGTCCGGACTGGAAGGGGTTAAAAGGGGGGATATGTAATTTTCATCCAGTTTTGGTAAAGTTGAATTGCAGGTTCGGCTGTTTGGAGAAATAAAAATATATAAATATTACACATCTATATCTTGGAGAATTGGTAATAAAATGTACGGAGAAAACATGAGCGAGTCGGCAAAACCCTTTCTACTGGGATTCGTTTTCTGTAACTGGAGGTGACAACAGAATGGCACAATTATAAAACAAAGCCTGGCAACAAGTAAACCAATGAAATGCATCCCCTTAGTTTTTAATCCTGTGTAGCGCCCCCTTTAGCATCAATGACAGTATGCCGTCTTCTGTAATGGTTGTCTATGAGGCCCCCGAATTCTTGCCGGTGGTAGAGCTGCCCATTCGTCTTGCCAAAGTGCCTCCCGGCCATACAAAGTCTTTGGCCGTCTTGCATGAGCCATGAGATCTCCCCAGAGCGGCTCAATATTAAGGTCAGGATACTGTGATGGCCACTCCAGAACCTTCACCTTTTTCGGCTGGAGGGTCTGCTTGACCTTGTGTTTAGTTGGGGTCACTGTCGTGCTGGAAATTCCAAGAGTGTCCCATGCTCTGCGTTTTGTGAAGAAGAATGATAATTGTCTGCCAGCATTTTCTGATAACATGCTGCATTCTCTTTGCCATCAAGTTTCACAAGATTCTTTAGAGCTCCCCCCGAAAAAACATCAGTGAGCCACCACCATGCTTCACAGTGGAGATGGTATTCTTGTCGCTGTTGACCTCTCTCCAAACACAGCGCTTGTGACCATTGTGCTCTCATCGCTCCAAATTACAGTGTGCCAGAAGCTGTGAGGCATGTTAAGGTGGTGTTGGGCATATTGTAACCGGGCTTTTTTGTGGCATTGACACGGGAAAGTCTGCTGACAACTCGACCACGCAGCTCATTTTTCGTTCTAGTATTGTATTGTGCTCCTTGAAATAACCACACCATCTTTTTCTAGGGAAGCCTGTATTTCTGCTGTGGGTTTTTCTTTGGTAATTGTGGTTGCAATTCTTTTTTTTGTGTACCTGACCTTGGCAGGGTATCAATAGATCCCCAGGTGTGGGAAGGGGCGCAAATGGGGCTGGCCCGGGGGCGGGGCCCTCATCCAGACGAGGTAGCTCAAGGTAGTTTAAATCAGGAGGCACCCTTGGAACCCTCCACACCAGGGAGATACTACTAACTCACTCTGCCCAGTGGGTACTTCATTTGGTTTATTTTTCACATGGAAGGTCCTCAGGACCCTCCTCATACAATGAGGGATACTATACCACCAGCCATCCCAGGCAGAGCGCCCCTAGAGGACACTGGCGAGAACTGGTACTGCATTTAATCTGCTTTTAAGAAGCAATCTTTATAAACATGACCTTGCCTGTAATTCAGCTTTACAGCAGTAGTAAACTGCTGCTGCTGATACCAAAAAAAAAAAAAATCTGGTCCCCCCCGCAGGGTGAAGTCCTAATTTACGCAGCGCAAACTAGCACAATATGACAGACTTGCCTCTGAAATGGGTCCCTCCAGCAGTTCCCTGTCGCTGGCTGCAGCCACTTAATTAGCTGAGCCGTGATGACGTCACTCCCGTGTCACTGTTTAAGGCACAGAGCTCTGAAGGAACTGCACGAGTATGCTATTCATTCAGAGCGCACGTGCTGGTGACATCACTGGCAGCTACACGGTACCTGACAGGGAATCAATCTTCACCCGGTCTTCTTCGAGGGTTCGCTGGCTGCAGCCGTGATGACGTCACTGTGTACGGCACAGGGCTCTGAAGGAACTGCACGGGTATGCCATTCCTTCAGAGCGCATGTGTCGGTGACTTCACTGGCAGCTACACGGTACCGGACAGGGAATCATGGGTACCTGACAGGAAATCAATCTTCACCCATTCTTTTTCGGGGGATCTCTGGCTGCAGCCGTGATGACGTCACTGTTTACGGCACAGGGCTCTGAAGGAACTGCACAGGTATGCTATTCATTTAGAGCGCATGTGCGGATGACATCCCCGGCGGCTACACAGTACCTGACAGGGAATCCTGAGTACTTGACAGGGAATCCATCTTCACCCAATCTTCTTCGGGTGTTCGCTGGCTGCAGCCGCGATGAAGTCACCGTTTACAGCACAGGGCTCTGAAGGTACTGCACGGGTATGCCATTCCTTCAGAGCGCATGTGTGGGTGACATCACTGGCAGCTACACGGTACCTGACAGGGAATCATGGGTACCTGACAGGGAATCAAGCTTCACCCGGTCTTCTTCGAGGGTTCGCTGGCTGCAGCCGTGATGACGTCACTGTGTACGGCACAGGGCTCTGAAGGAACTGCACGTCTATGCTATTCATTCAGAGCGCATGTGTGGGTGACATCACTGGCAGCTACACGGTACCGGACAGGGAATCATGGGTACCTGACAGGAAATCAATCTTCACCCATTCTTTTTCGGGGGATCTCTGGCTGCAGCCGTGATGACGTCACTGTTTACGGCACAGGGCTCTGAAGGAACTGCACAGGTATGCTATTCATTTAGAGCGCATGTGCGGATGACATCCCCGGCGGCTACACAGTACCTGACAGGGAATCCTGAGTACTTGACAGGGAATCCATCTTCACCCAATCTTCTTCGGGTGTTCGCTGGCTGCAGCCGCGATGAAGTCACCGTTTACAGCACAGGGCTCTGAAGGTACTGCACGGGTATGCCATTCCTTCAGAGCGCATGTGTCGGTGACTTCACCGGCGGCTGCACGGTACCTGACAGGGAATCCATCTTCACTCGGTCTACTTCGGGGGTTCGTTGGCTGCAGCCACTAAATTACCCGAGCCGCGATAACGTCACCATTTATGGCACAGGGCTCTGAAGGAACTGCACGGGTATGCTATTCATTCAGAGCGCATGTGTGGGTGACATCACTGGCAGCTACACGGTACCTGACAGGGAATCATGGGTACCTGACAGGGAATCAATCTTCACCCGGTCTTCTTCGAGGGTTCGCTGGCTGCAGCCGTGATGACGTCACTGTGTACGGCACAGGGCTCTGAAGGAACTGCACGTCTATGCTATTCATTCAGAGCGCATGTGTGGGTGACATCACTGGCAGCTACACGGTACCGGACAGGGAATCATGGGTACCTGACAGGAAATCAATCTTCACCCATTCTTTTTCGGGGGATCTCTGGCTGCAGCCGTGATGACGTCACTGTTTACAGCACAGGGCTCTGAAGGAACTGCACAGGTATGCTATTCATTTAGAGCGCATGTGCGGATGACATCCCCGGCGGCTACACAGTACCTGACAGGGAATCCTGAGTACTTGACAGGGAATCCATCTTCACCCAATCTTCTTCGGGTGTTCGCTGGCTGCAGCCGCGATGAAGTCACTGTTTACAGCACAGGGCTCTGAAGGTACTGCACAGGTATGCCATTCCTTCAGAGCACATGTGCTGGTGATGTCACCGGCGGCTACACGGTACCTGGCAGGGAATCCATCTTCACTCGGTCTTCTTTGGGGGTTCGCTGGCTGCAGCCACTTAATTAGCCAAGCCGTGATCACGTCAATATTTACGGCACAGGGCTCTGAAGGTACTGCACGGGTAGGCCATTCCTTCAGAACGCATGTGCTGGTGACGTCACTGGCGGCTACACGATACCTGACAGGGAATCCATCTTCACTCGGTCGTCTTCAGGGGTTCGCTGGCTGCAGCCGCTTAATTGGCTGAGTCACGATGACGTCACTCCCACATCACCATTTATGGCACAGGGCTCTGAAGGTACTGCACGGGTATGCCATTCCTTCAGAGTGCATGTGTGGGTGACGTCACCGGCGGCTACACGATACTTGACAGGGAATCCATCTTCACCCAGTCTTCGGGGGTTTGTTGGCTGCAGCCGCGATGACGTCACTTTTTACGGCACAGGGCTCTGAAGAAATGGCACGGGTATGCCACTCCTTCAGAGCACATGTGTGGGTGACGTCAATGGTGCCTTGCATTGTATAAAAAAAAAAAAACGCAAAGTTCCAAAGCCTTGAAGCTGACACCAACCTGCCCAAGGAAGTGATCCTGGTAGTGTTAACGACCCCCTTGGCTACATTGTGGCCAGCGCTGTCTACTTTTCCTTCTGAAGGCCCAGAACATAGGCCATCGCACTGCAGCTTCTGGGTCACATGTACTATTAATACGGCCCTAGGGGCAGGAATAAGCACTAGCTGAGGCTCTCGGGCATTGTAAAGACAGGTGTATTTTTGCTTTACTCCGATACACCTGTATTTGCATCCATGTGCCTAGGCCCCAAGATTTTTCTTCACTTCCTGTCCTGTAGATGCAACAGGAAGACTTTGGAGTGTCTGTGATAATTTGCGTCATCAGCTTTTGATGTTGTGCAAGAAGACCTGGCTTGCAGCTGGGGTTCCATTTCTTGCCAAAGGTGTTCATTAGGGTTGACTTCACAGGTCTGTGCAGGACGCTCAAGTTCCTCAACACCAAGCTATGTCTTTGTGCAGCTGGTCACCATTTGTGAGGTCAGGTAGTGGAATTGGATGAAAAGACCTGGCTTGCATTTGGGGTTCCCGTTCATTCCAAAGGTGTTCAGTAGGATTGAGTTCTTGAGTCTGTGCATACCGCTTAAGTTCATCCAGACTGTCCATATGGAGCTGGCCACCGTTTGTGAGGTCAGGTAGTGGAGTTGGATAAAAAGACCTGGCTTGCAGTTGGTGTTCCATTTCTTGCCAAAGGTGTTCATTAGGGTTGACTTCTCAGGTCTCTGCAAGGATGCTCAAGTTCCTCAACACCAAGCTGGTCAAACTATGTCTTTTTGTGCAGCTGGTCATCATTTGTGAGGTCAGGTAGTGCAATTGGATGAAAAGACCTGGCTTGCAGTTGGGGTTCCCTTTCATCCCACAGGGGTTCAGTAGGATTGAAGTCTCAGGTCTGTGCAGACCACTCGAGTTCCTCCACACCAAGCTAGTCAAACCATGTCTTTATGGAGCTGGCCACCATTTGTGAGGTCAGGCACTGATGTTGGATGAGAAAACTTTGCTTGCAGTTGGGGTTCCCGTTCATTCCAAAGGTGTTCAGTAGGATTGAGTTCTTGAGTCTGTGCATACCGCTTAAGTTCATCCAGACTGTCCATATGGAGCTGGCCACCGTTTGTGTGGTCAGGTAGTGGAGTTGGATAAAAAGACCTGGCTTGCAGTTGGTGTTCCATTTCCTGCCAAAGGTGTTCATTAGGCTTGACTTCTCAGGTCTCTGCAAGGACGCACAAGTTCCTCAACACCAAGCTGGTCAAACTGTCTTTTGTGCAGCTGGCCACCATTTGTGAGGTCAGCTAGTGGAGTTGGATGAAAAGACCTGGCTTGCAGTTGGGGTTCTTGTTCATTCCAAAGGTGTTCAGTAGGATTGAGTTCTTGCGTCTGCGCAGACCGCTTCAGTTCATCCACACTGTCTATATGGAGCTGGCCACCATTTGTGAGGTCAGGTACTGATGTTGGATGAGAAAACTTGGCTTTCAGTTGGGGTTCCTGTTAATTCCAAAGGTGTTCAATAGGAATGAGTTCTTGAGTCTGCGCAGACCGCTTGATTTCCTCCACACCATGTGGAATTGGGATTCTTGTTCATTCCAAAGGTGTTCAGTAAGGCTGAAGTCTCACGCCTGTGCAGACTCAAAGTTCCTCCCCACCAAGCTGGTCAAACCATTTTGTATGTAGTTGGCTTTGTGCATGGGGCACAGTCATGCTGGGACAGAAGAGGACCTTCCTCTGTGACCACAAGGCTGAAAGAGGTAGGCAACTTCGGCATTCCAGCTGTGAATGAGACATTGAAAAACTCTTGACGCCCACAGGCATGACTCCCAAAGGCAGAAGGATGATGGTTTTTGTAATTTCAGCTCTTCTGGGGTTCTAAAGGTTGTCTACCTTTTGTATGCTGTAACTTGAGCAGGACCCTTCGTTGGGGGGAAAATAAATATTTTGGTAGGTGTGGTGGTCACAAACCTTTTGGCCATATAGTTCAGGTTTAGTTTGTTGTGAAAAATGCTTAGAAACTTGTTGGGCTTCTATTGTATATGTCTTTTTGAGGACCCATTTCTTACTAAGTGGAGCTTTATGCTTTAGATGACCATTCAGTTCTCTGTGTAGGCGCCATGTCACGCTAGCAGAATCTCGCCAGCAACAGAAACATTAGAGAGCTCTCGTCTGCTCCCATGGCATCGCTCCCTCCTTGGCCCAAATGCTGCAGAATTTTGCCATTGAGTGGGAAGAGACTTCAATATCTTGTTGGGTCAACCAGCAAGGGAGCAACACTGTAGCATCACATGACTAGTTTATCTTTAGCAATCCTGTCCCCACATGGACAACCAGGGTGCTGGCTACCACAAACCTACCCAAACCCATGGATCCAATCCAGATATGCACCTTCCACCCCACATGGACAACCAGGGTGCTGGCTACCACAAACATAATCAAACCCGTGGATCCAATCCAGATATGCACCTTTCACCCCACTTGGACAACTAGGTTGCTGGCTACCACAAACATACCCAAACCCATTGATCCAATCCAGATAGGTGCCTTTCACCCCACACGGACAACCAGGGTGCAGGCTACCACAAACATACCCAAACCCATTGATCCAATCCAGATATGCGCCTTTCACCCCACACGGACAACCAGGGTGCTGGCTACCACAAACATACCCAAACCCATTGATCCAATCCAGATATGCGCCTTTCACCCCACACGGACAACCAGGGTGCTGGCTACCACAAACATACCCAAACCCATTGATCCAATCCAGATATGCGCCTTTCACCCCACACGGACAACCAGGGTGCTGGCTACCACAAACATACCCAAACCCAAGGATCCAATCCAGATATGCGCCTTTCACCCCACATGGACAACCAGGGTGCTGGCTACCACAAACACTCCAAAGCTTAGCTCTTCTTTCTGTGTTTAATTTGGCTGCATACATTGATGTCTCCATCTGAAACCAACCTTTGATGCGTTTGTTCATAGGGATAGAAGAACTTTCACCACTACTGGCTTGCTCAAAAAGGATGAAAGTCTTCTATCCCTATGAGCACGTTAGCAGTGGCGAAACGCGTCGAAGATCGGTTTCGCAGTAAGCCGCACTCCAAAGCTTAGCTGTTTTTTGTTAACTGGTCAAAAAAAGGCTGCACTATAGTGATGTCTCCACCCAAAACCAACCGTTAACGCGTTTCACCACTACTGGCTTCCTCAAAAAGGATGAAACGCATTAAAGGTTGGTTTTGGGTGGAGACATCACTGTATGCAGCCTTTTTTTGACCAGTTAAAAACAAAAAAGAGCTTCGCTTTGGGGCGTGACTTATATTCTACTTTTGACCAAATGTGTCAGGCTTCACACGTGTCTCAGATCTCTTTTTTTGAGAACTTCGAATGACTAAACCCTATCCCTTTGTAAGAGGAATGTCTCTCTCTCTGTCTCCCTCGAAGGTCTCTCTAACCTTTTTTGTCGCTTTCTCATCAGGCAAAATTCCTGCCCAACAGCGGGGACTCCACGATTGCCATGTGTGCCCGCGACGGGCAGGTACGTGTTGCTGAGCTCTCTGCCACCCAATGCTGCAAGAATACAAAGAGGGTGGCGCAACACAAAGGAGCCTCTCACAAGGTATGCAGATTTCTTTTTAAGTATTTTTGTTTTTGTTTTTCTTTGTTTTTGTTTTTCTTTTGTTTTTGTTTCCTTGTTTTTCTTTGTTTTTGTTCCTTTGTTTTTCTTTGTGTTTCTTTTGTTTTTGTTTTTTGTGTTTTTCGTTTTGTGTGTTTTCGTTGTGTTTTTCGTTTTTGTGTTTTTCGTTTTTGTGTTTTTCGTTTTTGTGTTTTTCGTTTTTGTGTTTTTTCGTTTTTGTGTTTTTTCGTTTTTGTGTTTTTCGTTTTTGTTTTTTTCGTTTTTGTGTTTTTATTTTATTTTTTTTTTTGGTATGGGTTTTTTTTTTTTTTTTAGGATAATACTTGTCCTCAACTAAATTCTTAAAGCAGGACGCCAGTCAGTCTGATAAATGCACATAAATATATGACAATTCATTAAAATGTTAATTTTTTTTCTTTAACCACTTCCCGTCTGGCCCATGTCGATAAACGGCCGGACGGGAGCGCTGCCAAAGCGGGTGGACGTTTCTAAACGTCTCCCGCATCCATTGCCTGTGCGCACTCCCTGGGAGATGCGTGGCACCGCGATTGGAACACAGATCTCTGTATTAGACCTCTGTGCGAGGTCCCGATCATGTGATCATTGAATTGAACCCTTTTAGCCTATCCGCTTGCTCAGCGGGGGGAGGATCTCTCCGCTGATCCCCTCTGAGCAGGCAGATGACACGGCTTGCAGGAAAGAAAAATATATTTGAAATAAAGTTCACAAATATTCTTCCCAAATATATTGACATATATTTGAAATGCTACAATTTTGGCCATATTCAATATATTCTAAAATATATTTATTTGTGTGTGTGTAAAAAAAAAAAAAAAAGATAGATATATATAGAGATATAGATAATAGATAGATAGAGATAGATATTTATTATTTTTTTTTTTTACACACACACAAATATATTTTAAAAAATATATTGAATATGGCCAAAATTGTAGCATTTCAAATATATCTTTTACACACATATAGAGACATTAGATATATATTTTACACTCATATATACATGTACACGCATAGAGATAGAGAGAGATAGATAGATATATATATATATATATATATATATATATATATATATATATATATATATATACACATATATTTATTTACACACACACACACACTGCATGTTGAAATACTATACCATTAATTTGGAAACAGTGTGGCATGACCCAATAATTATCACTGTAAACTGAAAAATGGCCTCATGAAGGGGTATCACAGGTTGCTACTCAAATGGTTACGTTATCAATTTTTTTTTTTTTTTTTTTCATGTAATTGTATCTGAAAATAACAGCATTAAACAGATGGTACTGCAGCCTGAAGGTGGCAGTTTTTTTTTTTTTTTTGGTTGGTGTCATAGCTGACATAATGATCACACGGTGAGGAATCACTAATTGTATGATTTGCGCAGAGTTGTCACAGGTCTTTATCTGTGTATTTTGCCTCCTCCTCAGCTCGCCCTAGAACCCGACTCCCAGTGTACTTTCCTGTCCGCCGGTGAGGACGCTGTAGTGTTCACCATCGACCTTCGGCAAGACCGACCTGCGTCGTAAGTACCAATCTCCCTCTGTCATCACACCAAAGCAACGTCTTACAGAGTCTAACGCATCTTCCTGCTTTGCCTTCTCTTTGCACACACACAGGAGACTAGTTGTCACCAAGGAGAAGGACAAAAAGATTGGACTGTACACGATATATGTCAATCCGGCGAACACGTACCAGTTTGCAGTGGGCGGCCGCGACCAGTTTGTCAGGTGAGAGCTTGCTTTTGTTCTTCATGTGTGATGTGTATCTGGGACAAGAGCATTGAGAGCTTTTATTTCGTTCTCCAATCTTTGTTGTCACCAAAACTTCACTTATTGGGTGATGTAAACCTACCGGGACAGGCCCAGATGTGCAGAACGGCTGTACCTCCCACATGGAAGAAAAATGTTTTTAAAATATTCTTCCCAAATATTGTTGTCATATATATTGTAAATACAATTTTGGCCATATTAAAAAAAAAATATATATTTACATACTGTATGTTGAAATATGTTTTTTATATAGTACAATATATATGAAAAATATTTTTAGAAATTCTTTCTTGTTAATGTATTCAAATTTTTTTTTTTTTTTAGCATATAAAAAAGTAATGTTCACAAATGTATGTAAAAAAAAATATATGTTAATACATTCCAAAAATGTAGATTAAATTTTTTTTTTTTTTTTTTTCAAATATTTTGTAATATGTAATATATAAAAAACGCATTTCAACATACAGTGTGTGTCTGTATATATGTATGTGTATATATATATCACTGTATGTAGAAATGTGTTTTTTTTTTTTTTTTTTTAATTTTGTATATATTACAAAATACATGAAAAATATTTGTATGTATATATATATATATATATATATATATATATAATTTTTTTTTTTTTTTTTTTTTTTTTTTTTTTAAATCCTTCAGATTTCTTTTTTTAGCATATAAAAAAAAAAGTAATTTTATCACATTTGTTAGTACATTTTACCAAAAATGTAGAGTAATTGTATTTTTTTCATGTTTCAGATATTTTGTAATATGTAGTATATAAAAAACGCATTTCAACATATATGTGTGTATATGTATGTGTGTGTGTGTGCATAGGAGCAGACTGACAACTCATGGGGCCCCTGGGCGATAGGGGATCATGGGGCCCGTGTCTTTGCCCAAACTTAAAAGAGCTTATGAAAAAGGTATCGGGGGGCACCTCATGGGACCCCCTACTGACCCCGGGCAGTGCCCGAGTTTCCAAATGGTCAGTCTGCCCCTGTGTGTGTGTGTGTATATATATATATATTATGTATGTATGATTGAAATATTACAAAAATATAAAAAAAAAATAAATGTAATCTACATTTTTGGAATGTATTTAATTATTATGTTAAAATTACTTTTTTATATCCTATATATCCTATAAAAGAAATCTGAAGAATATATTTAAAAAAATATATATATACATACACATATAATTTTGTGTGTATGTGTATGTATACAGTTGCAAGAAAAAGTATGTGAACCCCTTGGGATTACGTGGAGTTTTGCATGAATTGGGCATAAAATGTGCTCTGAACGGCATCTAAGTCACAACAATAGAAGAACACAGTCTGCTGAACATAATACTACACAAACATTCGATGTTGCCATGGTTTAATTGCACATAACATGTAAAAATTCACAGTGACGGGAGGAAAAAGTATGTGAACCTTTGGACTTAATAACTGGTTGACCCTCCTTTGGCAGCAATAACCTCAACCAAACGTTTCCTGTAGTTGCAGATCAGACCTGCACAACAATCTGGAGTCATTTTGGACCACTCCTCTTCACAAAACTGTTTCAGTGTAGCAGTATTCTTGGGATGTCTGGTGTGAATCGCTCTCTTAAGGTCATACCACAGCATTTCAATGGGGTTGAGGTCAGGACTCTGACTGGGCCACTCCAGAAGGCGTATTCTGTGCTGTTGCAGCCATTGTTTTGTTGAATTACTTGTATGCTTTGGGTCATTGTCCTGTTGCATCACCCATCCTCTGCGGAGCTTCAGTTGGCGGACAGATGGTCGTACGTTTTCCTGCAAAATGTCATCTCGGGCCCGGTAAATAGCACTGATGGTAGGAGTAAGCCATATAAAGGCCGGGTCAATAGGAAATCTCCTCCTTTACCCGTCAGGCGCTGTAATGTAATTAAAAAAAGGGGAGCAACACCCACTATTATAATAGTAATAAATACCACTCTTATCCAAAATGCCTCAAAAATGGAAAAAAAATGTATTCAATATATACTAATAAAAGCATTTTGATATATCTGTGTGATAATTGTGAAAAATACCTGTTCCCGTGACTATCTGCAATCTGGTGACTACAGAAAAAAAAAAAAAACCCTCATGTATACCTGACCCAGTTTTCTTCTCTTTCCAGGATCTATGACCAGCGGAGAATCAATGAGAATGAGAATAATGGAGTATTGAAGAAGTTCTGCCCTCATCACTTGGTGGGTGTGAGGAGAGAGATTTGGTATAACGTAACCACTTGGCCAACGCGCTATAACTGAATGACCGCTACAGCACGGTTGTCAGTTCTGGGGGGGCGTCCTATGACGTCCTCCCGCGTGCCCCCAGCGGCACGCACTCGGTGATCTCCGTGATTGCAGTGCCCTGCGGACACAGCTGATCTCATGATGAGGTAAAAGGCCAGTCACAGCGGCCTTTTACCACGTGACCAGCCGTGTCCAATGACACAGCAGATCACCGAGTAAATATAGTTGCTATTTATCGCCGGCACATTCCTCACACTGTCACAGCGCAAGGGGAGTGCTGCCAATAACCGGCAATGGTCACAGAACAGATCGGCACTGATGATCTGTGCCCATCAGTGCTGCCCATCAGTGCTGCTCAGCAGTTGCACCCAGCAGTGCCGTCAGTCAGTGTTGCCCAGCAGTGCAGCCTCATCAAAGCACATCAGTGAAGGAGAAAAATTACCTGTTTGCTACATTTGTAAAATGTAGATAATTTATTATATAATATATATATATATATATATATATATATATATATATATATATATATATATATATATATATATATTTTTTTTTTTTTTTTTTTTTTTGTGTGTGTGTATGTATATATATATATATATATATATATATATATATGTGTATATTATATATATATAATTTTTATTTTTTTTTGTGTGTGTTTGTTATGTATATATTATATGTATATATTTGTGTGTATATATATATATATATATATATATATATATTTTATTTTTTATATATTTTTTTTTTTTTTTTTTTTTTTTTTTTTTTATTTTGTGTGTATATATACACGCACACACACAGAAAAATATATAATAAAATTATATATATATATATAATATATTATATATATATATATATATATATATATATATATATATATATATACATACACAAAAACAAGAAAATTATTTATATATATATATATATATATATATATATATATATTTCTTTTTTTGTGTGTGTCTATATATAAACTATATAAAAAACACACATATATATATATATATATATATATATATATATATATATATATATATATATATATACACACACACACAAAAAGAAATATATATATATAATATATAAATAATTTTCTTGTTTTTGTGTGTATGTATATATAGTATGTATGTATGTATGTAGATAATTTTATTTTATATATATATATATATTTTTTTTTTTTTTGTGTGTGTATATATATATATATATGGAGTAATGAACACATCACGATTTTTCTCAGTAAATTTCTACAGGTGCTATTGACATGGAATTCCCACAATCATCAAATTTATGATAAACTTTTTTTTTTTTTTCTGATTCTAAAAAAAAATTTTTTAAGTGGTATTTCTGCTCACATCTGATGGACTGTGTTTGTTTGTTTGTTTTGCAGGTAACAAGCGAGGCAAAAGCCAATATCACGTGTCTTGTGTACAGCCATGATGGCACAGGTAAGTCTGAGCTACACAGACCTATGAGGCCCATATGTGAAGGCGATCACCCCGGCCCTTCCTTCACTACTGGATGAGCCTCTGTACTGGGACCAGCATGACGCGTTGGAATCCCTGACGCTCGCACGCTTGTTGCAGCTCAGTGACGCGCTTTGTAGTGAATTTAGAACTCGGGTGACCGCCGCAGACTATTCAGTTACAAAAACGCAGATTGCCAATTTCTGCACCGACTCTTCTTTTGGGGGGTTTGGGGCTCCCAGAGATTTCTACAATCTCCTCTGAGATGCCTTGTCTGCCTGCAGTAGGTTTGAAGCGATCGCTTTTTAACCTCTTGGCGCCAGCCGAACGCAAATCTCTGGCCTCCCAGTGTCTGGGCCTAGACGCCGAGTGGCCGCACGTTTGCGTTCTATTAAAAAAAAAAAAAAAAACTTGCTGAGAGCGCGCTCCCTGCACACGTCCTGTAGTCATGAAAAGGTCCCGATCTCCTCTTTCAATCGGGACCTTTCCTGATCACGTGACGGCGGTCACATGACCCTAAACCCGGGTCTGAGGGGTTAAATTTGTGATCCGTGTAACCTATCCGTGGTCTCTTCTGCCGTCTTCATATTGCGCCATATTGCACACAGCAGATGTGATGGTTACGTGTGATCGTAGCGCGCGGTACAAACAGAGCGGTGAGTAATCCTGGGTGGCGGTGGCCATGTTGGTTTGGCCGCCGTCCCGCTTTCTTCGGCGTACAATCTGGAATAGAAGACGCCGCACTGTAGCCGGGTGTCTGAAAAATAACAAGCTCTCTGTTTTCTGTGAAAACACTGGATGGAATTGATCTCTTGTTAATTCACACTGAATGCCAATTACCAAGCAGATCCATCTCGCCTGCCGCGTGTTTGTCGAGGCGTGACGCTGAGAGCGAGCTTCGATTTTTAACCCTGTGTGCCGAACAGCGTGGGGGGCGGGGGAGGGCTTCTGACTACCAACCGCCTTCCCGTGTGCTGCCTGAGCCCGTGAAATTCTCTCGTTCTCCTAGGACCCATATTTTTCATAGGAGTAAACAAGGGGTGGGCAACCTCCAGCTGTAAGTCCCATTGTGCCTCTTGGAGCCACGATTGGTGTAGAACTACAAGTCCCATCGTGCCCCTGGGAGCCACGATTGGTGTAGAACCACAAGACCCATCGTGCCTCTTGGAGCCACGATTGGTGTAGAACTACAAGTCCCATCGTGCCGCTGGGAGCCATGATGGGTGTAGAACTACAAGACCCATCGTGCCCCTGGGAGCCACGATTGGTGTAGAACTACAAGTCCCATCGTGCCCCTGGGAGCCACGATGGGTGTAGAACTACAAGACCCATCGTGCCTCTTGGAGCCACGATTGGTGTAGAACTACAAGTCCCATCGTGCCCCTGGGAGCCACGATGGGTGTAGAACTACAGGTCCCATCGTGCCTCTGGGAGCCGCGATTGGGTGTAGAACTACAGGTCCCATCGTGCCCTGGGAGCCGCGATGGGTGTAGAACTACAAGTCCCATCGTGCCCCTGGGAGCCCTGATTGGGTGTAGAACTACAAGTCCCATCGTGCCCCTGGGAGCCATGATTGGTTTAGAACTTCAAGTCCCATCGTGCCCCTGGGAGCCCTGATTGGTGTAGAACTACAAGTCCCATCGTGCCCCT
The DNA here is from genome assembly GCA_951230385.1 of Staurois parvus. Taxonomy (NCBI): domain Eukaryota; kingdom Metazoa; phylum Chordata; class Amphibia; order Anura; family Ranidae; genus Staurois; species Staurois parvus. The sequence goes on from CATNWA010009460.1 coordinate 231,253, forward strand.
GGGAGCCCTGATTGGTTTAGAACTTCAAGTCCCATCGTGCCCCTGGGAGCCATGATTGGTGTAGAACTACAAGTCCCATCGTGCCCCTGGGAGCCGTGATTGGTGTAGAACTGCAAGTCCCAACGTGCCTCTGGGAGCCGTGATTGGTGTAGAACTACAAGTCCCATCGTGCCCCTGGGAGCCGTGATTGGTGTAGAACTGCAAGTCCCAACGTGCCTCTGGGAGCCGTGATTGGTGTAGAACTACAAGACCCATCGTGCCCCTGGGAGCCACGATTGGTGTAGAACTACAAGACCCATCGTGCCTCTGGGAGCCATGATGGGTGTAGAACTACAAGACCCATCGTGCCTCTGGGAGCCGCGATGGGTGTAGAAACTACAGGTCCCATCGTGCCCCTGGGAGCTGCATGATTGGGTGTAGAACTACAAGTCCCATCGTGCCCCTGGGAGCCATGATGGGTGTAGAACTACAAGACCCATCGTGCCTCTGGGAGCCGCGATTGGTGTAGAACTACAGGTCCCATCGTGCCCCTGGGAGCTGCGATGGGTGTAGAACTACAAGTCCCATCGTGCCCCTGGGAGCCCTGATTGGTGTAGAACTACAAGTCCCATAATGCCTGTGGGAGACATGATTGGAACTGTCTTGTAATGCCTTATGGGACACGTAGAGTCATGCTTGCAACTACGAGTTTTGCAATGCCTCGTGGGATATGTAGTTCTACAACAGCTGGAGGACAGCAGGTTGCCCACCTCTTGGCCTACACAAACCCCCCCCCATGCCATAGGGCAGGGGGTGGGCAACTGTGGCCCTCCAGCTATTGAACTACAAGTCCCATCATACCTCTGCCTTTAGGAGCCATGCTTGTAACTGTCAGTTTTGCAATGCCTCATGGGGACTTCTAGTTCTACAACAGCTGGAGGGCCACAGTTGCCCACCCCTGCCATAGCTTATGCCGTAGCTGCTTATGATGTCTTTTTTTTAATTTTTTTTTTCCATACTAGTTTTCTGTTTGGCAGTACTACAAGTTCACTTAAAGCCCAACTCCGGGCAAATGATCCCCTTCAGTAGGGGCTGCGCCTGCATTGAAAGAGTTAATTGCTCGTTTTGTCGTGGGGGGATAAAGAGACGTCGTTTTCCTGATCCTCCACTCCCCGGCAGGCGGCATTCCCCTGCAATCTGACCGTTGAATGTCCCTGACGTCCTCATGCCCAGAGCAGAACTACTGACCCTGCTGTGGTCTTGATGATTTCAGGACCCTAGACCGGTAGGCATGGGGGTGCAAACTCTGTGGGGTGGAGCAGAGGATTGGCTAAGTAAAAAATTTTTATTTTCCCCTTTCAATGTGGGCACAGCCAACACCGCAAGAGTTAATTTATGTATTTATTCGTCCAGAGTTGGGCTTTAATCAATTTCTCAAGGCCCACCCAAAATCTCTACGCGTTTCGCTGTCTAAGCAGCTTCATCAGGTTCCTCCCCCTAATGAAGCTTCTTGAGCGTTTATTTTTTTATACATCTTTTTTTATTATTTCATTATACTGCTAGGGTTAAAGAAAACATTGGTTGCCTGGAGTTGGGCAACGCGTTTCGCTGTCCAAGCAGCTTCATCAGGTTACTGCCCCTAACGAAGCTTCTTGAGTATTTCTTTATACATCTTGTTTTATTATTTCATTCTATATCTTCTAACCCTTGCTGCCTGGCGTTGGGCTTTTATTAGATTTCCGAAGGCCCACCCAAAATCTCTATGCGTTTCACTGTTTAATCAGCTTCAGCAGTATTCCGCCCCTAAATGAAGCTTCTTGAGCGTTTATTTCTTTTTATATATCTTGTTTTATTATTTCATTATACTGCAAGGGTTAAAAAAAAAAAAAAAAAAAAAACTTTGGTTGCCTGGCGTTAAGCTTTATTGGATTTCTAAAGACACACCCAAAATCTCTACGCGTTTCGCTGTCTAAGCAGCTTCATCAGGTTCCTCCCCCTAATGAAGCTTCTTGAGCGTTTATTTTTTTATACATCTTTTTTTATTTCATTATACTGCTAGGGTTAAAGAAAACATTGGTTGCCTGGAGTTGGGCAACACGTTTTGCTGTCCAAGCCGCTTCATCAGGTTACTTGCCCTGATGAAGCTGCTTGAGAAGCTATTTCCCTATACATCTTGGTGCAGACACGTGTACCCCCTTTTTTTTTTTTTTTTTTTTCTTCCCCCCCTTAAAAAAAAAACAAAAAAAAAACAAGCAATTAACCTAACCCTCTCAATGTGGGCACAGCCCACACTGCAAGAGTGAGTTTGCTTTTTTTTTTTATTTGTCCAGGGTTGGGCTTTATGTGATTTCTGAATGCCCACTCAAACTCTCTACGCTTTTCGCTGTCTAAGCAGCTTCATCAGGTTCTCCCCCCCCCCCCCCCCCCCCCTAATGAAGCTTCTTGAGCGTTTATTTCTTTATACATCTTGTTTTATTCATTATATATCTTCTAACCCTTGCACAGCCCTACTGCAAGGGTTAAAAAAAAATTTGGTTGCCTGGCGTTGGGCTTTATTGGATTTCTGAAGGCCCACCCAAAATCTCAACGCGTTTCAACTGTCCAAGCAGCTTCATCAGGTTACTTCCCCTGATGAAGCGGCTTGAGCAGCTGTTTCCCTATACATCTTGGTGCGGACGCGGGTACTTTTTTTTTTTTTTTTTTTTTTTGTTATACCCTATTGTTTGAGGTTTGCCTTGGTTTTTGAAATTTGCAAATCGTGGCTTTTTTTTTTTTTTTTTTTTATGTAGACACAGCGCCCCAACTTTTTTTGTAATCAGGTTGTATTTTGGTTTGGTTAGCCTCCCTTGAGGGTCTGATATTGGCCAAACAATCATTTTGATCTTCTCTGTTCTTTTTAATTTCTTCCAGAACTTCTCGCCAGCTACAATGACGAAGACATCTATTTGTTCAATTCCTCTCACAGTGACGGGGCTCAGTATGTAAAGCGATACAAAGGACATCGAAATAATGCTACAGGTACGGGCGCTCCCGGTAGGAGTCACTTCTGTTGTTTTATTATTTGTTTATTTCAGCTACTTCTGTAGCGCCGTCAATTTACGCAACCCTCAAGGGGCGTACAATCTAAGGTCCCTAACCCTCAAGGGGCGTACAATCTAAGGTCCCCCGACCCTCAAGGGGCGTACAATCTGAGGTCCCCGACCCTCAAGGGGCGTACAATCTGAGGTCCCTAACCCTCAAGGGGTGTACAATCTAAGGTCCCTAACCCTCAAGGGGTGTACAATCTGAGGTCCCTGACCCTCAAGGGGTTGTACAATCTGAGGTCCCTAACCCTCAAGGGGCGTACAATCTAAGGTCCCTAACCCTCAAGGGGCGTACAATCTAAGGTCCCTAACCCTCAAGGGGTGTACAATCTAAGGTCCCTGACCCTCAAGGGGTGTACAATCTGAGGTCCCTGACCCTCAAGGGGTGTACAATCTGAGGTCCCTAACCCTCAAGGGGCGTACAATCTAAGGTCCCCGACCCTCAAGGGGCGTGCAATCGAAGGTCCCCGACCCTCAAGGGGCGTGCAATCGAAGGTCCCCGACCCTCAAGGGGCGTGCAATCTGAGGTCCCCGACCCTCAAGGGGCGCCGCAATCTGAGGTCCCCGACCCCTCAAGGGGCGCGCAATCTGAGGTCCCCGACCCTCAAGGGGCGCGCAATCTGAGGTCCCCGACCCTCAAGGGGCGCGCAATCTGAGGTCCCCGACCTCAAGGGGCGCGCAATCTGAGGTCCCCGACCCCTCAAGGGGCGCCGCAATCTGAGGTCCCCGACCCTCAAGGGGCGCGCAATCTGAGGTCCCCGACCCTCAAGGGGCGCGCAATCTGAGGTCCCCGACCCTCAAGGGGCGCGCAATCTGAGGTCCCCGACCCTCAAGGGGCGCGCAATTAAAGGTCCCTAACATTCATACATACACATATTAGGGCCAATTTAGACAGGAGACAATTAACCTCCCAGCATGTCTTTGGAGTGTGGGAGGACACCAGAGTACTCAGAGGAAACCCACACAGGCACACGGAGAACATGCAAAACTCCAGGCAGGTGGTGCTGTGGTTGGGATTCAAACCAACGACCCGAGTACTGCCAGGGGGAAGGGGTAACCATTTGTCTGTTCCATTTCATCACAGTATTAGAACAGGTCAGTCCCTCGACAAGGGTGGGTTACCAAGTTTGCGATGTGCAAAGAATGAGAGTCCCACAAGTTTCCCAGTGTAGATTTATTCAAAAACCCCTCCCCCTCCAGAGGAAACCCCCCCCCCCCCCCATCCTGACCAGGCCATATATTGCGTTACGGCGTTGCGTTACTTTAACTGACAGTTGCGCGGTCATGCAACGCCTGCACCCAAATTAAATTTCCGTACTTTTTTCCCACAAATTGAGCTTTCTTTCAGTGGTATTCGATCGCCTGTGCGGTTTTTATTTTTGCACTGTATAAAAAAAATGCCAATTTTGAGAAAAATAACAATGTTTTTTGACTTTTTGCTATTAAACATGTCCAGTAAAAAAAATAAAAAAATCAAATTTCATCATAAATTTAGGCCAAAATGTATTTTGCGACACGACTTTGCTAATAAAAAAAAAAAGTTATGGCGTTTATAGATACTGGGATATTTTTTTTTTTAATAGTAATGGCGGGACTGCAGCGGACATTCTGACACTGAGGGAAACTGACGTGGTGTCACTGACATCTCCAGTGACACCAATACAGTGATCAGTGCTAAAAAACCATGCCCCCCTGTACCTTTCGATTGGTCATTCGTTATAATGGGTGGAGCCTTTTTGAGCACAGCAGAGCAATCTAGGGTCTAGTAAATAAACGCACATCACGGGGTGCTTTTACAGCATTCAGCGGGTTTTATTGTGTACACATTACATCATCGGTGTAAAGCGGTGACATCATTCCTTTCATCATGTGACGGTACTCGGGCCTAGTGATTGCTGCTGCTAGATCCACGTTTGCGGATTGGAATCACACGCTCCTCTATTCTTTGAAGTTTCAGTTCTTTTGAGACATGTGAGATTAGGGGGTGGGGGGGGGGGGGCACACCAAAATGGCCAAAAAGCAGTGTCTCTAACAAAAAAAAAAAACGCTAAACAGTGTAAACCAAAGTGGTTTAAAAAGTCAAAATGTTTTGTACCTTAAATAGCCATTCCCTCCCCACTAAATGTTTACCCCCCCCATGCCAAATACCTGGCTCCTGACACTGCTGCAGCATCAGTCTTGCACCGCTCCCCCCCGCATATCCTGTGAAGCCAATGGTTATCAGGACCATAGTATACCTGAATAAAAAAACACAGGTCTCCTCTCCAGTCTGTCCAGCATGGACATGCTGCTTTATCTAGTCTCTGCACCAGCAGCATGTCACCCTGGGTAAAACCGTAACACAGTGTAAGCACAACAGAACACACAGTTAACCCCTTTATCGCCCCAATTGATAACCTCTTCCTGCCCCAGTTGCCATTAGTACAGTGTCCAGCGGTTTTTATTTAGCACTGATCACTGTTATTGGTGTCACTGGAGCTTGTAGAAACAGTGGCAGTTTTAGTCAGTTTCGCCCCCCAGTGTCAGAATGTCCGCCACAGTCTTACCCGCTATAAAGTCGTTGATCGCCGCCATTACTAGTATAAATAAAAATCCCAGTATCTATACCATTTTTAGACGCTATAACTTTCATGTAAACCAATTAATTTACATGTATTGGGATATTATTTAGCAAAGACACGGAGCAGAATACATTTGGCATCAAATTTATGAAGAAATTATATTTTTTTTTATTGGATATGTTTTTATAGCACAAAAAGTAAAAAAAGTGTTTTTATATTTATATATATATATATATAATATATATATATAATATATATATATATATGAATACTTTTTTATATTAATCATATTTTATATTAAAATATATTATTATATATAGCACATATATATATTTTATATATATACTCTATATATTTTTATATTAATATATAAATTTATACATAAGTTTATATTAATAAATGATATATATATATAATATGTATATATATTTATATATTTATTTAATATAATTATTTATATTTTATATATTAATATTATATATACTAAATTTATTATTTTATATTAATATAAATATATATATTTAAATATATTTATATTTGTTATATATATATATATATAGATATATATATATTTTATATTAATAATTTATATTAAAAAATATTTATTTTATTTTATATATATATATATTATATATAATTCATATATATATATATATTTTATATTTTATTTTATTTTATTTTTTTATTTATTTATTTTTTTCAAAATTTATCATCTCTGCGGTTTTTTATTTTTTTTGAGCTATAAACAAAAAAGACTATCAAACACCACTGAAAGAAAGGTCTGTTTGTGGTGAAAAAAATGGACTTCAATTTCCTTTTATGTACAGCCTTGCATGACCGACGGCAATCGTTCAAAGTAACACAGCGCCATAACTACGCAAAAAAAACTGGCCTGGTCAGGTACAATCCTCTGGAAGGGCGAGGGGTTAAAGAGGATCTCCACCCAAAAGGAGAAGTTCCGCTTCAAAGATTGGTCTCCCCCGCTCCCCATTAAGGATTGGCACCTTTGGGAGCGGGTACCCGAAATTGACAGGTACCCGCTCCCACAGTTCCCGCGGCGATCGGGTTAGGCAACCTGCGGCTCTCTAGCTGTTGTGGAACTACATTTCCCATGAGGCATTGCAAAGATGACCAAAACTGACAGTTACAGCTATGACTTGCAGAGCTTGATGGAACTTGTAGTCCTGCGGCTCTCAGGGGGGCTGCCTACCCCTGACCTCCAGAGGCGATCGGAAGCGGAAGTTGTCCTCCTGCCCTCCCTCCCCGTAGTCTTCTGGGACCTGGTCCAGACGACGGGGGCTTAATTCACAAAGCGCAGCACATTGTCAAGCACGCGCAGTGGGCACCCGTGCTGTGAAGCCGCAAGCAGTCACAACCGGGTGCCCACACTGAAGATTGACGGGCCCCATAGGAACACCATAGACGGCATGGTGAAACGGGCTGCTGGGGAGTGACACCGCGGGATCGATGGGACAGGTAAGTGGCTGTTTTTTTAAGCAAGTCAGCAGCTACAGGTTTTGTAGCCGCTGACATTTTTATTCATTTTTTTTTTTTTATACAGTGTGAGTGGAACTCTTCCTCTTTAAATTCCTCCTTCTGCACTTGTCCAGCAGAGGGCGCAGTAAACCAAAGAAACGGTGCTCCCCCACTCTCACATCGCCCCTGCGCCGCCGCGAGGCCCGATCATTAGCTCACTGCGCGCGATTTGCTAGCTGGAAATGCAACTTTCCACTGAGCCGCGGAGGTGTCCGCCGCGCTCGTCTACTGAAAGATTAGCCGAATTTACCGCCGTCGGGCTGCGTGCTCATTACCCCTGTGATTTTGTGGGATCGAGAGAGAGCTCATTAAATGTTTCCAGCTTAGTAGGGGTTCTTTGTTTATGTTCTTCTATGCTAATTCCGCATCTTCAGACGCTTTAACCCGTCGTTGGCCTGAACTCGGCAGTCCTTAAAGCATATGGCGTTCCGCTCCACCCCCCCCCCCCCCCCCAAAAACCAAGTGTTAACCACTTCCAGTTCCGGACACTTTCCCCCCCCTTCCTGACCAGGGCAATTTTCAGCTTTCAGCACTACACAATTTGAATGACAATTGCGCGGTCATGCCAACACTGTACCCAAATTAATTTTTTACCATTTTTTTGAGACAGATAAAGCTTTATTTTTGGTGGTATTTATTCACTGCTGGGATTTTTATTTTTTTTTTGCTATGTAAATGATGAAAGTCCAAAAATTTGAAAAAAAGTGTTTTTTTTTTTTTTTTTAAATTTTGCAATTAAATAATATTTCATCATAAATCTTGGCCAAAATTTATTCCGTTATCTTTTAGTAAAAAAAAAAAAAAAAAAATCCAAATTAGTTTATAACCAAAAAATTATAATATTTAAATATTTTTTTTTTACATTTTATTTTATTTTATTAATTATTTTATTTATTTTTTTTCTACATACTTCTACACTACTTGTGGGGGGTGATGAAGATTTTTTTTTTTTTTTTTTTTTTTTTTTACACTGATTGCTTTTACACCCATATAGGATGTAAAAGCAATCATTTCTCTTTCTCTCTGTCTGCATTCTTGCAGTCATTGAGGAATACAGAGTGAGCTGTGATTGGTCACAGCTTGTCACATGGTACAAGGCTGTTGTGAATAGCCCTGTACATGTGACCTCTGTGATCATTCACAGATTTCACACGTAGTAAGCAATAATGTCACAAGTGACATCATGCTTACTACTTTGCATGTGATCACTGATTGGCCAATCAGTGATCACATGATCGGGACCTCGTACAGAGGTCCCGTCCGACGATCGGTGTTTCACTGTGTCCGGAGGACACAGCGGGCACCGGATCGCGTCCCAGGGAGCGCGCACAAGCAGGGTGCGGGGAGGCCGTTTATAAACTGCCACCTGCCCCTGCACTGCCACCGTCCCGGCCGTTTATATGCAACAGCCGGTCGGGAAGTGGTTAAGGGTTCCCTGCGGTGGTAGAGGTTGTGATACAAGCACTGAGCCAGTCCACGTCTCCTACCTCCCCTCTGTTCCTGTACTGCCACCCCGTGTCAGATTCTGGCGTTGAGCACATATGGACGTGTCAGGTGCCTGTGTTCCTCACGCGCGTGCCGGGTTTTTATTCTCCAACCCCTGCGCCATACAGGACACAGCCGTCACGTAGCTGTTGGAGGATGAAGCTGCAGTGCTTGGAGAGGGACGCGGCGGCTTTCCCAGATGTGCTGCTTTGAATGCGCCTGTATTTTGACTTGAAACACTTGACACATGTTTTGCTCCAACTGTGGGCGCATTTATTATTATTATTATTATTATTATTATTAATAATATTTTATTTTCTCTAAAGGTTGATGTAGCCTTTAACCTCTTCCCGTCCAGCCCATGTACATAAACGGCCGGACGGGAGCGCTGCCGATGCGGGTGGACATTTCTAAACGTCCCCTTGCATCCATTGTCTGTGCGCACTCCCTGGGAGAGCTTGGCACCGGAGGACACGTCGGAACACCCATCGCTGTACGGGACCTTTGTGTGATTCAGGTCCCGATTCATGTGATCACTGATTGGCCAATCGGTAATCACATGAATAGTAGTAAGCAAGATGTCACTTCTTTACAGTGTTCACCTTTTTTTCTTTCTTTCTCTTTCTTTCCTTATATTATACAGGACTTATATGGCGCCGACAGTTTGCTCAGCGCTTTACATTATGGAGGAAGACAATACAGTTCAATACAAAAGGGTTAGGAGGGCCTGATCCTTGGAGCTTACAATCTAGGAGGGAGGGGATATTGGTACAAGAGGTAATTAGCTGTGGGGGATGGAGTGGTAGGAAGAGTAGGGGATGGAGTGGTAGGAAGAGTAGGGGATGGAGTGGTAGGAAGAGTAGGGGATTCCAGTAGTTAGCCGGGGTCGTGGTAGGCTTCCCTGAAGAGATGAGTTTTCATAGTGCGCCTAAAAGTGAGCAGAGTAGGCGATAGCCTGATAGCTTGGGGTAGGGAGTTCCAAAGGATGGGTGAAGCCCGTGAGAAATCCTGGAGACAAGCATGTGAGGAGGAGACAAAGGAGCTAGAGAGTAGGAGGTCTTGCGAGGAGCGGAGATTACAGTTTAGGTGGTATTTAGAGACAAGGTTGGTGATGTAGTTTGGGGCAGTGTTATGAATGGCTTTATACGTCAGTGTTAGTGTTTTGAATTTTATCTGCTGGGCAATTGGAAGCCAGTAGAGGGATTGGCAGAGAGGGATGGAGGACACTGAGTGGAGGTCAGTGGAAGGATTGGCAGAGAGGGATGGAGGTCAGTGGGGATTGGCAGAGAGGGGTGGAGGACACTGAATGGAGGTCAGTGGAGGGATTGGCAGAGAGGGGTGGAGGACACTGAATAGAGGTCAGTGGAGGGATTGGCAGAGAGGGGTGGCGGATACAGAGCGGTTAGGAAGGTGAATGAGTCTGGCAGCAGCATTCTTGATAGACTGGAGTGGGGATAGCCTGCGATGAGGAAGGCCAATGAGGAGGGAGTTACAGTAGTCAAGGCGTGATATAATAAGGGAGGGAATAAGTAGCTTAGTGGTTTCCGGGGTTAGGAACGGTCATATCTTGGAGATGTTGTGGAGGTGAAGTCTACATGAGTTTGTCAGCGAATGGACCTGGGGCTGAAAGGACAGATGGGAGTCTAGGATTACACTTAGTACCCTGGCGTGAGGGGAGGGACTGATGGTAGTGTTGATCTTGATGGAGAAGTCTGGAGGGGGCACAGGCTGGGGGGAATACTAGAAGCTCAGTTTTGGAATTTTTGAGTTTGAAGAAGTGGAGTGACATCCAGTCTGATATGTCGTTCAGTAGGCTGGTGATGCGATTGGAGACTGAGGGGGTGAGGTGGGGGGTAGAAAGATAGATTTGTGTGTCGTCGGCATAGAGGTGGTAGTTGAAGCCGTGGGAGTTTATCAATTGGCCAAGGGAGGAGGTGTAGATGGAGAAGAGAAGGGGTCCGAGGACAGAGCCTTGAGGGACCCTGACAGAGAGGGGAGTAAGGGGGAGGTGGCAGAGTTATAGGTAACACTGAAGGAGCGCTGCGATAGATAGGAGAACCAGAAGAGAGCGGAGTCTCTGAGGCCAAGAGAGTGCAGTTTTTTGAGGAGGAGGGGGTGGTCAACCGTGTCAAAAGCCGCAGAGAGGTCGAGTAGTAGGAGTATAGTATAGTGGCCATTGGTTTTGGCGGTTAGTAGGTCATTGGTGAGTTTGAGTAAGGCGGTTTCGGTGGAGTGTAGTGGGCGGAAGCTGGAATGTAAAGGGTCGAGAAGGTTGTTGTCGGTGAGGTGGGAGCTCAGCCGATTGTAGACTAAGTGTTCAAGGAGTTTGGATATAAATGGCAGCAGGGAGATGGGTCTTAGGTTGTTCAGGTCGAAGGGGTCCAGGGAGGGTTTCTTAAGTATTGGGGTGATGTGCACATGCTTTAGAGGGGAGGGGAAGGTACTGGTGGAGAGTGAGAGATTGAAGATGTGAGTGAGGGAGCATAGGATGGAAGAGGAGGGGGACCGCAGGAGTTGAGGGGACAGGGTCCAGGGGGCAGGTGGTGAGGCGGGATTCTGGGAAAATCTTAGTGACCTCTTCGGTGGTAGTGAGGTCAAGGGAGCAAAGTGTTGAGGGGGTTATTGTGTGAGGAGTGCTAAGTGGGGTGGGTGTCTGAGCAGCAGCGAAGTCCCTACGAATTGCGAATTCCGTTCTTCCTTCCCTTCCTTCCCTTTCCTTCCTTCCCTTTCCTTCCTTCCCTTTCCTTCCTTCCCTTTCCTTCCTTCCCTTTCCTTCCTTCCTTCCTTCCCTTCCTTCCTTCCCTTTCCTTCCTTCCCTTTCCTTCCTTCCTTCCTTCCTTCCCTTTCCCTTCCTTCCTTTCCTTCCTTCCTTCCTTCCTTCCCTTCCTTCCCTTTTCCTTTCCTTCCCTTTCCTTCCTTCCCTTTCCTTCCTTCCAATTCCTTCCTTCCTTCCTTCCTTCCTTCCCTTCCCTCCCTTTCCCTTCCTTCCCTTCCCTTTCCTTCCTTCCCTCCCTTTTTCCTTCCCTCCCTTTCCTTCCCTTTCTTCCTTCCCTTTCCTTTTCTTCCTTCCTTCCTTCCCTTTTCTTCCTTCCTTCCCTTTTCTTCCTTCCTTCCCTTTTCCTTCCTTCCCTTTCCCTTTCCTTCCTTCCTTCCTTCCTTCCCTTTTCTTCCTTCCTTCCCTTTTCCCCTTCCCTTCCCTTCTTCCCCCCCCCTCCCCTTTTCTTCCTTCCTTCCCTCCCTTTCCTTCCTTCCTTCCCTCCCTTTCCTTCCTTCCTTCCCTCCCTTTCCTTCCTTCCTTCCCTCCCTTTCCTTCCTTCCTTCCCTCCCTTTCCTTCCTTCCTTCCCTCCCTTTCCTTCCTTCCTTTCCTTTCCTTCCCTCCCTTTCCTTCCTTCCTTCCCTCCCTTTCCTTCCTTCCTTCCCTCCTTTCCTTCCTTCCTTCCTTCCCTCCCTTTCCTTCCTTCCTTCCCTCCCTTTCCTTCCTTCCTTCCTTCCCTCCCTTTCCTTCCTTCCTTCCTTCCTTCCCTTCCTTCCTTCCTTCCCTCCCTTTCCTTCCTTCCCTTCCCTCCCTTTCCTTCCTTCCCTCCCTTTCCTTCCTTCCAATTCCTTCCTTCCAATTCCTTCCTTCCAATTCCTTCCTTCCAATTCCTTCCTTCCAATTCCTTCCTTCCTTTTTCCTTCCAATTCCCTTCCTTCCCTTTTCTTCCTTCCCTCCCTTTCCTTTCCTTCCTTTCGTTCTTTTTTTGTTTTGTTAATAGCAGCATTGCGTTGCAGTCGCGTTGATTACAAATTACATTAACAAGCGACTTTTGAGAGTTTACACTGCTGTCTATGGTGCACACGTTGCATGAAAGTCGCATCAAAGTAGCGCAGAAACCAGCCCTTTTAAGGGGTTTGTGACATCGGGAGGTGGAGTTTAGGGTTATGCGACCACCGTGATTGGCTGTCACAGCGGTCACATGATCGGAAAGCTACTTGCGATCGGGACCTTTCCGTGAGGCGACGGTGTATGTGCCGGGAGCATGCACGTTTGCTTACATTGGGTACACAAATATGCAGCTTCAAGGCCCAACCACCCGGAGGCTGTATATTTGCGTACCATCGGCGCCGGAGAGTTAAAGGCTACTGCAAATAAAATGAGAAATGCACCCAAAGAATGTTTTTATTTTTTGGCGAAAGAACCCGCGCAACTTTTCAATCACGACCAGTGGACGGTGGTTGTAATTCCAGGCTCCTGCAGACTCTTCTTCCAGCTCCTTGTCCATACTGAGATGCGGACTTTTAGTTAGAGAGCTGGAGGGAAGTGTCAATGGACGAAGGGCTCGTTCACGTATGCGGCAGGGACTGCCACGTCTCTGAAAAGTAATCCACCCTCGGATTGTTTTTCAGACATTGCACAGGCGATGATTAGGTGTTGTATCGCCTCCTCAGCACTTGCTTTAACCCCTTGGACGCCACACTAGCATGCTGCATCCCTTCCCATCATCCCATTCTGTCTCTTCTATACCTAGAAATCCACTCCACCCCTCTACCACAGCCCTTCCTCCCAAGACTCTCTTGCCTAACCTGTGTGTTGTCATGAGGTCAAGCTTCCCCACCAAAGCTCAGTCTACTTGAGACCTACTTGTCCTTTCCTCCGCCATAAGTAAATCTGCCTCTGGCTTTATCATATTTGCAGCATTCACTGGATGGTTTGAGACCTGCATAGTGGACAGCGGTGACTGGTTATCCATGGCTCTACTGTTAGTAATCAACGTGTGTTTTTGTTTCTCTTCCAGTAAAAGGCGTCAACTTCTATGGGCCGAAGAGTGAGTTTGTGGTCAGCGGCAGCGACTGTGGTCACATCTTCCTGTGGGAGAAGTCGTCCTGTCAAATCGTACAGTTCATGGATGGCGATAAAGGCGGCGTGGTGAGTTGAACCTTTGTATGATATGACCCGCCTGACAGTCTTCGCTTCATGATAGGACCCGTCTGATGGCCTTCACTTCATGATAGGACCCATCTGATGGTCTCCGCTTCATGGTAGGACCAGTCCGATGGTCTCCGCTTCATGGTAGGACCAGTCCGATGGTCTCCGCTTCATGGTAGGACCCGTCCGATGGTCTC
>CATNWA010009460.1:250000-260000 GCA_951230385.1 Staurois parvus
AACTGGATGCACCCTGAAAAGTGAACTTAACACTGGCTTTTCCAACAGGTGGTGTGGTGGAACTTGCAGAGCTTTGGCCTCTGGGCTTTGAGACTTGCTGGTTTCCTAGATAAAATATACTTTCTGAGTGCTCTTGTCAGCCCCTCTGTCACCAGTGTGTCCTTTAGTGGGTAGGGGTCATTAGGAGGAACCACAGAGCTTTAGTGAAGTAGGAGGAACCACAGAGCTTTAGTGAAGTAGGAGGAACCTCGGAGCTTTAGTGAAGTAGGAGGAACCGGAGCGGAGCTTTAGTGAAGTAGGTGGAACCTCGGAGCTTTAGTGAAGTAGGTGGAACCTCGGAGCTTTAGTGAAGTAGGTGGAACCTCGGAGCTTTAGTGAAGTAGGTGGAACCTCGGAGCTTTAGTGAAGTAGGTGGAACCTCGGAGCTTTAGTGAAGTAGGTGGAACCTCGGAGCTTTAGTGAAGTAGGTGGAACCTCGGAGCTTTAGTGAAGTAGGTGGAACCTCGGAGCTTTAGTGAAGTAGGTGGAACCTCGGAGCTTTAGTGAAGTAGGTGGAACCTCGGAGCTTTAGTGAAGTAGGTGGAACCTTGAGCTTTAGTGAAGTAGGTGGAACCTCGGAGCTTTAGTGAAGTAGGTGGAACCTTCGGAGCTTTAGTGAAGTAGGTGGAACCTCGGAGCTTTAGTGAAGTAGGTGGAACCTCGGAGCGTTAGTGAAGTAGGTGGAACCTCGGAGCGAAGTAGTGAAGTAGGTGGAACCTCGGAGCGTAGTGAAGTAGGTGGAACCTCGGAGCGTTAGTGAAGTAGGTGGAACCTCGGAGCGTTAGTGAAGTAGGTGGAACCTCGGAGCGTTAGTGAAGTAGGTGGAACCTCGAGCGTTAGTGAAGTAGGTGGACCTCGGAGCGTTAGTGAAGTAGGTGGAACCTCGGAGCGTTAGTGAAGTAGGTGGAACCTCGGAGCGTTAGTGAAGTAGGTGGAACCTCGGAGCGTTAGTGAAGTAGGTGGAACCTCGGAGCGTTAGTGAAGTAGGTGGAACCTCGGAGCGTTAGTGAGAAGTAGGTGGAACCTCGGAGCGTTAGTGAAGTAGGTGGAACCTCGGAGCGTTAGTGAGTAGTAGGTGGAACCTCGGAGCGAAACCTAGTTTGGTGAAGTAGGTGGAACCCCTCGGAAGTAGGTGTGAACCTCGGAGCGTTAGTGAAGTAGGTGGAACCTCGGAGCGTTAGTGAAGTAGGTGGAACCTCGGAGCGTTAGTGAAGTAGGTGGAACCTCGGAGCGTTAGTGAAGTAGGTGGAACCTCGGAGCGCTAGTGAAGTAGGTGGAACCTCGGAGCGGTTAGTGAGCCGTTGGTGAAGTAGGTGGAACCTCGGAGCGCTCGGAGCGTAAGTGAAGTAGGTGGAACCTCGGAGCGCTAGTGAAGTAGGTGGAACCTCGGAGCGCTAGTGAAGTAGGTGGAACCTCGGAGCGCTAGTGAAGTAGGTGGAACCTCGGAGCGTTAGTGAAGTAGGTGGAACCTCGGAGCGTGAAGTAGTGAAGTAGGTGGAACCTCGGAGCGAGCGCTAGTGAAGTAGGTGGAACCTCGGAGCGTTTAGTGTGAAGTAGGTGGAACCTCGGAGCGCTAGTGAAGTAGGTGGAACCTCGGAGCGCTAGTGAAGTAGGTGGAACCTCGGAGCTTAAGTGAAGTGAAGTAGGTGGAACCTCGGAGCTTTAGTGAAGTAGGTGGAACCACAAAGCAAAAGTGATGTAGGGGTCAATAGAGGAACCAGGACTTTAGTGATGTAAGTTGTCAGTAGCAGGACCTACAGAGCCTTAATGATGTAGTAGGAACCACAGAGATTTAGTGCTGTAGGAGTCTATAGGAGGAACCACAGCGCTTGAATGGTCTAGGGCTCAGTAGTGGGGTCCACAGAGCTTTAGTGATGTAGGAGTTAGTAGTAGGAATCACAGAGCTTTAGTGATGTAGGGATCTGTAGGAGGAACCACAGGGCATTAGTGATATCGGAGGAAAATAAAAGCAGGGGAGGTGACAGGTGTTACAAACCCCGGACCCTGCATTCACAGTACACAGAACATGGAAGTGCAATTTCTAGTAAATATAAACTGCTAAATCCCTTTTCTCATCAGCAGTATAGAGTAGTCTTGTGACTTCTATCAGCGTCCAGCAGAGCACTCGTTAAAGCTTGTAGGAGGGGTTTTTTTTTCTGCTCTAGGAGGATGCAAAACCCCTGACTTTCTGTCTGACCAGTACTGATTGGCCCTGTTATGATCACATGCACTCTCCCGAGGAAAAAAAATCACCTCTCTAGCAATACACAACAAACTGAGCATGTGCAAAAAACGGTTCAGTCTGTCTTATCAGGCGATAAGAGGTGGTCACTTGAAAAAGGGGAGGAACAGAGAAGAAAGGATCAAACTGCCTTTTTACACAATGTGGAGGATTAACCCCTTAGGTCCCACAGTGAGTATAACAAGCATGCTTTACTGCATCTACAGACTGATTGTACTGTTGGGGGTTTTTAGGAACACTTGAAGGAAATTCCCCCCCCCCCCTGTTTGTCCTGTTTTACCATTTTCATTGAAAGTAAAAAAAAATCCCACATTTTGGGTTGTCCATAGAAAAGTAGTAGAGGGGAAATCTTCCAATGGGGACACTAGTGCTGATGACCTGAGGGTTCCCAAGGAATTTCCTTAATTTGTGATTTACTCTCACTTCCTGTTTTGGCTGTGGGACAGGAATTGAAGGAAAATCTCCCCAATGGGACACAGATGGAAAAAAAAAAAAATCTGACGGGTTATGACCCCCCCCATCCAAAATGAAGAAAAAAGTCTTGCCTTCAGTTCTACAGGGATAGTATCTCGTCTCCCTGATTCTCTCCTTTCTGCTAGCAGGACTGAGAACTTTCAGCACTGTGAAGCTTCTGTCAGCCTTCCTCTCTAGCTGAGCCAAGACCTACAATCAAGGCTGGAAATGCACATATTTTTATATTTTCAGAAAGTGACATATATAGTTTTCAAGACCAAGGAAAGGGGGAAATTTCCAATAAGGAAGCGACTGCTCTGGGCTTCAACAAAATGGTGGCCTCCAGCAAAAACAAAAAAAAAGGGAGATTTTCAGCTCGCGTTAATTTCAGTAGCATCATTATCAATGTGGAATGTATCTTTTGTAAAAAAAAAAAAAAAAAAAAATGATTGTTCTGGGTAAAGTTCTGCTTTTAAACATCCGTTCTTTTTTTCCTCCAGGTTATCAAGAAAAACAAACGTGAAAGAGACGAGGACAGCCTACACCACGCCGACCTGTTCGACAACCACATGTTATGGTTTCTGATGCACCATCTACGGCAGAGGGGGCACCGCAGGGTGAGTACAGGCTGCTCTCCCCACCCCCTCCCCGCTCAAGTGTCTCCACAGGGACCTCTACTAAATGTCATTCAAAGTTCTCACAAGGCGAGACGTCCTGGTGATTAGACTCTGATAGCAGCAACCTTTTCCCGACTGACGCGCTGTAGTCAGGGAACGGATTTAGGGTCAGCTTTTGTACAACCAATCAGGCAGTGGCTGCTTCCATCAGCGCCTTCTCGCACAAGCGTGTTCTTCTACATAGTTTTCCTTTAACCATTTCTCACACCCGTAGGACGTCATGAGACCACAGAGCTGGCCTTGGACCCGATGGTCACCAGCCACCTCTGGGAGGCCGCAAGTGGCGTTGTGACGTCACTTCCGGTCCTGGCAGATCTAAACCCTGCCATATTTTTTTTTCTCCCTGGAAAGCCGAGATCAATGTTTTGTGTTTTTTTTTTTCTTTTCTTTTCTTTTCTTTTTCTTCCTTTTTCTTTTTTGCTTTTTTCTTTTTTGCTTTTTTTCTTTTTTGCTTTTCTTTTCTTTTTCTTTTTTGCTTTTCTTTTTCTTTTTTGCTTTTCTTTTTTGCTTTTTTCTTTTCTTTTTCTTTTTTGCTTTTCTTTTTTTTTTTGCTTTTCTTTTCTTTTTTTTTGCTTTTTCTTTTTTGCTTTTTTCTTTTCTTTTCTTTTTTGCTTTTCTTTTCTTTTTTCTTTTTCTTTTTTGCTTTTCTTTTCCTTTCTTTTTTTTGCTTTTCTTTTTTGCTTTTCTTTTCTTTTTTTGCTTTTCTTTTTTGCTTTTTTCTTTTCTTTTTCTTTTATTTTTTTTTGCTTTTCTTTTCTTTTTTGCTTTTTCTTTTTTGCTTTTTTCTTTTCTTTTCTTTGCTTTTCGTTTTTTTTGCTTTTCTTTTCTTTTTTCTTTTTCTTTTTTGCTTTTCTTTTCCTTTCTTTTTTTTGCTTTTCTTTTCTTTTTTTCTTTTTTGCTTTTCTTTTCCTTTTTCTTTTCTTTTTTGCTTTTCTTTTTTTCTTTTTTTGCTTTTTCTTTCACATTTTCTTTTTTTTGCTTTTTTTGCTTTTCTTTTTTTCTTTTGCTTTTTTGCTTTTCTTTTGCTTTTTTTCTTTTTTACTTTGTTTTCTTTTTTTTCTTTTTTTCTTTTCTTTCTTTTCTTTTCTTTGTTTCTTTTTTGCTTTTCTTTTTTTTTTTCGCTTTTCTTTTTCCCTTTTCTGCTTCCCTTTTCTTTTTTTCAAGAGATTGGCTCTGAGGGAAGAGGCGCAGCCTAGAAATGCATCAACCATTTTTTTAGAAGGTCCCGTGTGCCCTCTGTTTTGTATGCAGTTCATTTTGGATTCCCCTGGTCCGGTGAGGGCAGCAAGGCGTGCATTCCTAAAGTATGCCATGTGTGGTCACAGACATTGTGGAGTTCATCGTCCAGCGCAGGAGTCACAGCATTTGTTTGCTTCTTTCTTCAGATCCATCGTCCTCCGTCTGGGCGGCTCGGATCGGAGGGCAGTGGGGCGGATGTCGGAGACCGTTTACACCCGACCTCCCGGGCCCTCTCCCTATCCGCGGACCGGTTTTTGTCCGTTCATACGGAATAGTTTGGAAGGGCTGCCATAGGCACTCATTATACGGCGGCTCGCCAACACGATCGGCCCAGCTCAAGGAGGCAATTAATTTGGCGCAGAAGTGCACTTGTTGCCTTCCTCCCAGAATGCTTTGCCGTCGATGAGCCCTGGTGAGCGGACCTTCCCCGCCCGTCCAGCCACTTCTCTGCGCTGCTTGCAGGATCAAGTGAAACAGTTTTTCATTACAAGTCGCGCGCGGCTTTTTTAATTGCCGCATGTGTAGGCTGCCTGTCTGGTGAAAACACGGCCGCTTCTCTCTTCTGTGCGGATAATTAAAGAGCCAGCAGAGCCACGGCGCACTTAATTGGATGCAAAGATGACAGGGATGTGACAAAACAAACTGCCCTGATCTGACACGTTCCAATTCTCTCATTTAAAATAGTCCTCTCTCTTCTTAAATCAGGAAGATAATTAATTTGTGTTTGCAAGACAGATTTTTTATTTTTTTCTATCATCTGCCGATTGTAGAAGTCAAGCATGGCGAGATACCATGAGAATAGAAAAGGCATCGCTGTATAAAGGGGAACTCTAGGTGGATTGTCGGCGTTGACTGGTGGGATTTTGTCGGCGGTTGACTGGTGGATTGTCGGCGTTGACTGGTGGATTTTCGGGGGGGGATTGTCGGCGGTTGAACTGGTGGATTTGTTCGGCGGGGGATTGTGACTGGGGTAAGGCGGTTTGTGGGCGGTTGACAGGTGGATTGTCGGCGGTTGGGGGGGATTGTCGGGCGGTTTTTGGGGGGGGATTGTCGCGCGTTTTGGAGTGGGGGGGAATTGTCGGCGGAATTGGTCCGCGGTTGACTGGTGGATTGTCGGCGGTTGACTGGTGGATTGTCGGCGGTTGACTGGCAGGGGGGGGGGATTGTCGGGTGGAGTTTGTCGGCGGTTTGACTGGTGGATTGTCGGCGGTTGACTGGTGGATTGTCGGCGGTTGACTGGTGACTGGTGGATTGTCGGCGGTTGACTGCAGGGGGGGGGGGGGGGAATTGTCTCTGCGGTTGACTGGGGAGGGGGGGTCCAACCAGGGGGGGAATTGGAATCCTGCCGTTGACTTGCGGGGGGGGGGGGGGGGAATTGTCTGCGGTTGACTGCAGGGGGGGGGGGGGGAATTTACGTGTTTTCCTTTGTCTGCTGTTGTTAGGCGACGGCCTGGCCATGTCCCACTAGTAGCATGTGTTACCCTTCCTGTCGGGCTTCGTGTTGACTGCAAGGGGAGCCCCAGGGTGGGGGGATTGGTCCCTCTGCTTTAGCATGCGCTTGACCCCCTCCACCATCTTGGAGCTTGCCGGTCTCTCCAGGGGGGCGGGGATTGTCTGCTGTTGACTGCAGGAGGGGGGGGCCTTAGGGCACCTTTTAAGCCTGCGGTTGACTTTGGCAGGCGGGAATGGTTGCGGTTTGCCACTATGGAAGTCTGTTTGTATCTTCTTGGGGGGGGGGTATGGCAGGCTAAACAACCGCCATGATCACTGACGGTCTTGCCTCTACTCAATCAAGGAGGAGCCAGAAAGCCACCCCCCAATTGGGGGAACGTGCTCTACTAGCCACGGTCTGACATTCTCCAAAAGGTCCGTCTCTCCTTGACTGGAGTTTAGGCTTGGAGGCAACGGGGAACCATCTCTAGTACTAGCGTTTTTAAATGTCCTTCCATTGCCATTGGGCCATGGAGGCCCCTTTGTTTTTTTGACCCCGTTGTGGAATAAGCCTTTCGGACAAGTCAGATTACCCCACAATCTGTCTCGGCAGTTTGAAACCGATCTCTGCTGATTGATAATTCCCACCAGATTGAGGGCAAAGTATTGGGGCACCATCAACACATCACATGTAGACTCGTGAGAACAGTATTTGTTCTGGGAAGGTGTTTGTAGGATTCCCCTTTTATGCAGAGAGTTTTCCCACCAATATTTATCTCTGGTTTTTATCTACTTGCTGATAGTGTTTTTTGTTTTGCTTTGTTTACCTGTTTTTTTATACATTATTAGGTGCCGCCCTTGTTTTCACCCCCTGCAGAGGAGAAGACCAGACCGCTCACTCAATTCCCTGGCGATGAACGACTGTAGATTAGGATCCCCTAGCACCTCCGACAGCTCCGACGACGACGAAGAAGGCCCTGACCGAGTACAGTGCATCCCATCATGAGCAAACCCTGCTACTCCCCTCCCCCCCCCCCCCCCCAACAAATCCCACTTTCCTTGGCGTGGGAACTTCGCCCATCTGCCTTTTTTTTTTTTTCTCCCCCTGAGAAGTGGAGGGCAGTGCTCATACTTAATAGCCACATTTTCTTTCAGCTTTTTGCAAGACAGTTCTAGGACTATAGTCTACAAAAATAAAAAAAAAAACAAGCAAAAAAAAAAAAAACCCCACGCATTTTCCTCTTCAGTCTTGTTCCTTCCCCCATGGAGAGCGGGGCACTCTGCTTGGCAAAATTTGCACTTTGGATTTACCGACTTTCATGTGGAAAAACAAAAATAAAAAAATAAATGAGACAGTGTCGCCCGAAACGTCAGAAACCCGCGATCTCAGCGTCTTGAAAACCCTTAAATTCCTCAGAAGTTTCTTCTATTACCAGCAGCTGAGACTGTTGGCACCGAGAGGAAAGAGAAAGAACTTTTGAAATTTAGA
Source organism: Staurois parvus (assembly GCA_951230385.1). Lineage (NCBI taxonomy): Eukaryota > Metazoa > Chordata > Amphibia > Anura > Ranidae > Staurois > Staurois parvus. The sequence continues at coordinate 257,571 of CATNWA010009460.1, forward strand.
AAAATTTAAAAATTCCAAAAAAAAAATAAAACACAGGAAGCTTGAGGAATGGATGAGAGAGGATTATTTTTGTAAGTAAAATGTTTTTTTGTTTTTTTGTTTTTGCTAGAGAAAAAAGCAGCCATCTTAAGCCAGCTAATTTTTCCTCCTTCATCCTTTCTGCGTGTGTCTCCTAATCTTCATAATGGATGGTCCTTCACATCTACACCAGCTTTTTTTTTTTTTTTTTTTTTTTTTTTCCCATCCTCCCCAATGGTGTTGAGTCTTAAAAAATTAAGCCGTGTGCCGATTCTTTGGCTCATAAAAAATTAGCCCAAATTTCTCCCCCTGTTTGATGTCCTGTCCAATCCTAAATTTTGATGTGTGGTTAACCCTCAAAAGATCGTGCTATCTTGTGAGCTCAAAAGCTTGCTATTGGCCTTGTATTTTGGCTTCCATGAAATGGTCACGAACGTTGGTTGAACCATAATTCTACCGTTTGGGTTAACCCTCAAAAGATTGCTATTGGCCATGTATTTGGCTTCCACAAAATGGTCACCAACGTTGAACTATAATACTACAGTTTGGGTTAACCCTCAAAAGCTTCAAAAGCCATGTATTTGGCTTCCATGAAATGGTCACCAACGTTGGTTGAACCATAATTCTACAGTTTTTTGGGTTAACCCTCAAAAGATTGCTATTGGCCATGCATTTGGCTTCCACAAAATGGTCACCAGCATTGGTTGAACCATAATTCTACAGTTTGGGTTAACCTCAAAAGATTGCTATTGGCCATGCATTTGGCTTCCACAAAATGGTCACCAGCATTGGTTGAATCATAATTCTACCAGTTTGGGTTAACCCTCAAAAGCTTGCTATTGCCATGCATTTGGCTTCTCCACAAAATGGTCACCAGCATTGGTTGAACCATAATTGTACAGTTTGGGTTAACCCTCAAAGCTTGCTATTGGCCATGTATTTGGCTTCCACAAAATGGTCACCAACGTGTTGGTTGAACCATAATTCTACAGTTTTTGGGTTAACCCTCAAAAGATTGCGATTGGCCATGCATTTGGCTTCCGCAAAATGGTCACCAAAGTTGGGTCAACTATAATTCTACAGTTTGGGTTAACCCTCAAAAGATCGTGCTATTTTGTGAGCTCAACACATCCATCTTGCCTGCCTTCCAAAGCCAAAGACTTTTTATTGCAGAGAAGTCCACTTGGTGTACTAGAGGTTCTTGACATTTACTGTTCGCAGAGCATTTGGTATCTTTTAGAAAATGGCCCACCAATGTTGTTGAACGGTAATTCTACAGTTCTAATTTTTTTTTTCTCTTAGGAAACCGATTTGTCTAGATGTTGGTTCAGCTCAAAAAGCAGCTTTCCGCATTGGGCGTTCGCTAAATTCAAGAGGGATTGTTTTGCTTTGTGTAGATCAGCTATGGCCGTAAATTACCCAATCTGAAAAGACTAATCTGAGTAATTGGGAGGAAAAAAATAACAATTTTCCTAAATTATGTTTTGATTGGATGTTGCTATTGGCCAAGGATTTGGTGGCTTTCACAAAATGGTCACCAGCGTTGGTGTGAATTTAGAATTCTACAGTTTGGGTTGACCCTCAAAAGATTGCTATTGGCATGTATTTGGCTTCCACTAAAATGGACACCAACGTTGGGTGAATTCTAATTCTACAGTTTGGGTAAACCGTTAAGATTGTTATTGGCCATCTGAAAAGACTAATCTGAGTAATTGGGAGGAAAAAATAACAATTTTCCTACATTACGTTTTGATTGGATGTTGCTATTGGCCAAGGATTTGGTGGCTTTCACAAAATGGACACCAACGTTGGGTGAACTATAATTCTACAGTTTTCGTTGACCCTCAAAAAAGATTGCTATTGATCCATGTATTTGCTTCCACTAAATGGTCTCCCAACGTTATTGTGCCATTGTATTTGGGTGTGAACTAGAATTCTACAGTTTTGGTGGACCTTCAAAAGATTGCTATTGGCCATGTATTTGGCTTCGACTAAATGTACACCAACATTGGGTGAACTATAATTCTACAGTTTGGGTTAACCCTCAAAAGTTTTGTCGTGAGGATTCAGTATGTCCATCTTGGCTGCCTTTTTTATTGCAATGGAATCGACGTGGTCTACTTAGGGCTTCTTGACGTTTACTGTTGGCCAAGCATTTGGTTGGCTTTCACAAAATGGTTCCCAATGTTGGGTGAGCCATAATTCTACAGTTCTCTTTTAAAAAACTTTCATCCTAGGCAACTGATTATCCAGATGTTTGGTTCAGCTCCACAAAGTAGCTTCCTGCATTGGGTGTTTGCTAAATTCAAGAGGGATTGTTTTTGCTTTGCGTTTATCCGCCATGGCCATCTAATAAAATACCCAATGTTGAGAAGAATAGTCTGAGTAAATGGGGGGGAAAAAATAATTGTA
>CATNWA010009460.1:265000-345000 GCA_951230385.1 Staurois parvus
GCCAATAGGCAGCCGGATATGATGTACGACGCCGTGGTGAGGTACAATGGAAGAGGACCATTCTGGTGGATAAATAAAGGGAAAAAAACTTTGGGGGGGGAAAAAAAAAAAATTCTGATGAGGAATGGAAATGTGATCACCAACGTGGTGGTGAGGACCATAAAAAAAGTGAGTGGAACTACGCTTCAAAGACCAACTCCAGGCTTAGTCCTCCTTCCTTTTTTTTTTTTTTTTTTTTTCTTTCTATTCACGCACCAACCCTAGGCTTAGTCTTGCTCTTCTTTTGTTTTAGTTTTTTTTTAGTTTTTTTAAATACCAACCCTAGGTTTAGTCCTTTGTCTTTTCTTTTGTTTGTTTTTTTTTAAATACCTACCCTAGTCCTCGGTCTTCTTTTTTTTTTTTTTTTTGGTTTTTTTTTTTGGTTTTTTTTTTTTAACCCTTCAATACCGGGCAATTTTACCCCTTCCTGCCCAGGCCATTTTTCAGGTTTCCAGCGCTCTCAACACTTTGAATGACAATTGCGCGGTCATACAACATTGTACCACAAACTAAAATTTTATCATTTTCTTCACACAACTAGAGCTTTCTTTTTGGTGGTATTTAATCACCGCTGGGGTTTTTATTTTTTGCAAAATTAAAAAAAAAAGACCAAACATTTTGAAAAAAAAAAACACGTTTTTCTTTGTTTCTGTTATAAAAGTTTGCAAATAAATAATTGTTCTTCATAAATTTAGGCCGAGATGTATTCTGCTACATGTCTTTGGTGACAATAACCCAAATTAGGGGATGTATTATTTAGTCTGTAGGAAGTTATAGAGTTCACAAAAACTATGGTATAGATCTGAATATTGATCAATCCTGAAGTACTGACGGCCAATCTAATTTCTTGAGGTCCAAGAATGTCAGAACAGTACAGATATCCCCCAAATGTCAGAACGGTACAGATATCCCCCAGATGTCAGGACAGTACAGATATCCCCCAAATGTCTGGACAGTACAGATCCCCCAGATATCCCCCAGATGTCAGGTACAGATATCCCCCAAATGTCAGGACAGGTACAGATATCCCCCAAATGTCAGCACAGTACAGATATCCCCCAGATGTCAGGACAGTACAGATATCCCCCAAATGTCAGGACAGTACAGATATCCCCCAAATGTCAGGACGGTACAGATATCCCCCAAATGTCAGGACGGTACAGATATCCCCCAAATGTCAGGACGGTAACAGATATCCCCCAAATGTTCACGACAGGACAGATATCCCCCAAATGTCAGGACAGGACAGATATCCCCCAAATGTCAGGACGGTACAGATATCCCCCAAATGTCAGGACGGTACAGATATCCCCCAAATGTCAGGACAGTACAGATATCCCCCCAAATGTCAGGACAGTACAGATATCCCCCAAATGTCAGGACAGTACAGATATCCCCCAAATGTCAGGACAGTACAGATATCCCCCAAATGTCAGGACAGTACAGATATCCCCCCCAAATGTCAGGACATAACAGATATCCCCCCAAATGTCAGGACAGTACAGATATCCCCCAAATGTCAGGACAGTACAGATATCCCCCCAAATGTCAGGACAGTACAGATATCCCCCCAAATGTCAGGACAGTACAGATATCCCCCCAAATGTCAGACAGTACAGATATCCCCCAAATGTCAGGATATCCCCCAAATGTGACAGATATCCCCCAAATGTCGAAGAACAGTACGGATATCCCCCAAATGTCAGGACAGGACGGATATCCCCCCAAATGTCAGGACAGGTACAGATATCCCCCCAAATGTCAGGACAGGACAGATATCCCCCCAAATGTCAGGACAGGACAGATATCCCCCCAAATGTCAGGACAGGACAGATATCCCCCCAAATGTCAGGACAGGACAGATATCCCCCCAAATGTCAGGACAGGACAGATATCCCCCCCAATGTCAGGACAGATATCCCCCAATGTCAGGACAGAATCCCCCAAATGTCAGGGCAGGACAGATATCCCCCCAAATGTCAGGGCAGGACAGATATCCCCCCAAATGTCAGGACAGTACAGATATCCCCCCAAATGTCAGGACAGTACAGATATCCCCCCAAATGTCAGGACAGGACAGATATCCCCCAAATGTCAGGACAGTACAGATATCCCCCAAATGTCAGGACAGTACAGATATCCCCCAATGTCAGGACAGTACAGATATCCCCAAATGTCAGGACAGTACAGATATCCCCCAAATGACCCCTTTTTGCAGAGTAGACAGTCCGATGTACTTCATAAGAGGCATGGCGAGTTTTTTGAAGTTGTATTTTTTTTGTCATTTTTCGGAAAATGAAAAAGTTATAAAAAATTAGTTTCACTATTTTTTTCTTTTTTTTACATACTGTCACCAGTGCAGTGCACAGAGTCATCATATAACTGGCGGTGATCAGGGACACTGGTGACAGTATGAAAAAAATATATATATATATTTATTTTTTAATTTTTTTTAAGATTTTTTTTTCATATTTTACTATGACCAAAGTAGTACAATGTTACCATAGTAACATTGTACTACTTTGGGGAAGTGATCAGTATTTTTTTTTTTTTACACAATTTGCTTATAGCAAAGAATTACTTTGCTATAAGCAAATTTACCTGAATGACATCGATTCAATCAGGGTTTTTTTTTTTTTTTTTTTGTGCTTAGCTGTGATTTGGCCACAGATAATCACATGACATGTGCATGTGATCGCTGTGACCATTCACAGCTAGGCAGTAGTATACAATGGATGGCATGAATGAAGCCATCCATTGTATACAACGGTCATGTAACCTGCTGTGATTGGTCACAGCAGGTCACATGGTACCGGCAACGGGGCCGATACTCAGATCTGTCATCGGCCGTGTCCGAGGTACATGGCCGGTGACAGATCGCGCCGCTGCGCAGCTCTGCAGGAGCGCAATCTGCGCATGTGCGGGAGGACGCCATATGGCGTCCACTCGGAACGCTGATGCCATTTGCCGCCCGCCATTCGGCCATAGGGCAGCTGGCGGCAAATGGTTAAATACCAACCCTAGGCTTAGTCCTCAGTCTTCTTTTTTTTTTTTTTTTTTTTTTTAAGGGCAAACTCCAGGCTTTGTCCTCTGCAACGTTTGTTCTAGGTTTTGTCTTTCTCATTTTATATTTAAACCCCCTTTATTTTATTTTTAGGCTGATCACAGCTTGTACAAGGTCCTCGTCTTTCTTCCAGGTAGGCGCTCCTGGGGGACGTACAGTATATTAGCGGCACTATGGTGACACCTTCTGTGGGCGTTTCCTTGATGCGCTGCACACTGCACTCACTGCATCTACTCAGTCTTCTGGGTTAAATGAAGCTGGGTGTCATTCAACCCAGAAGGATGAGGACATCGTGTGGTGAAAATCGGGTACTGCAGGGGAAAGCTCTGGGAAGGTAAACATGGCAGTTTGATTTTTTTTTTTTCCCTGCCGATTTTTTTAGGGGGGGAAATTATAATTTTTATATTAAATATTTCATAATATAGAAAAAAAAATTATAGTGTATTTTTAGCAAAGAACAATTTGTTAGTGAAACATTCATGTAACTTTTTTTTTTTTTTTTTTTAATTGGTATTTACGTGCCTTCCTGTCCCATTTTGTGTGTTGATGGGTAGATTTCCCCTCTAGCACATATGTGTTGTATACCTTAGGGCCATTGGGACCCTTGTTAGACAGCAGCCCGTGCCTGCGTGGGTTTTCCTCTGGGTACTCCGGTTTCCTCCCATACTCCAAAGACATGCTGGGGCAAAGGGGGGTTAATAAATTTAAAAATTATATAATGTGTATGTATGTGTGTGTGTATGTATATATGTGTGTGTGTATGTGTGTATATATGTATGTATATATATATATATATATATATATATATATATATTTATTTAAATGTGTGTTTTATATATATATGTGTGTGTGTGTATATATGTATATATATATATATATATATATATATATATATATGTACATATTTTAAAAAAATTATATATATATACATATTCAAAAATATTATATATCTATATACACACACATTAAAAAAAATATATATATATATAATTTTTTTTTTTTTTTGTATATAGATATAAAAAAAATTTTTTTTTTAATATGTGTATATATATATGTATGTGTGTGTATATGTAATATATATGTAAATATATGTTGTTATATATATATATATATATATAATATATAATATATATATATATATATATATATATATATATGGGGGGCGGGCCAGTTCAGCCCATTTCAAAAACCAACACACAAGATCCAAATGCAACAACAACACACACAAGAGACGGCTTTTATATTCAATACAATAAACTTTATTTAGTAGCACAATTACTTTTTTGTATTTTTTTTTTTTCGTCTTCCTTACATTTTCAATAGAATGCAAAAGCAAAGCATGGAATTTTTTTGTATTCACTTTCCTTTGTCTTCTAACAATATATATATATTTTTTTCATTTTTATTTTTTTTTTTTTCATTTATTTATTTTTTTTTAATACAAAGTCTAGCAACGGTGGACTTTTGATGGAAGTGATCTGTAAATGATCAGTGCAAAATGCTGTTAGAAGTTCTAGCTTCACATTTTGTTTTTTTTTTACTTGATAACTTTTTAAGAAATCTCTCCTTTTTTTTTATTTTATATCTTTATCAATGCTGTAATTGGGGGAGATACCCGAAGATGCTAGCGGTGTGCCAACATGTAATATGGTGTAGCCGATTAACCTCAGCTCAACAAAGACCGCATCATTGGTTGCTTGGAGGGAAGAGGAAATCGTTTTCCAAAATTCCTAAATTTGTGCGTTTTTTTTTTTTTTTTTTTTTTTTCATTTTTATTTTTCACCTAAATTAGGCATGAAGAATTCTCTGACAATCACACAAGTAAGCTCAACTCAGTGGTCGAAGGCAACGTCATTGGTTGCTTGGAGAGAAGAGTAAATCCTTTTCCAAAATTCCCAAATTTGTGCATCCTTATTTTTTTTTTTATTTGTTTTTTTAATATTATTTATTTATTTATTTTTTTATATTTTATTTCACCTAAATGTAGGCATGATAAATTCTCCGAATCACACAAACTATAAATCCTGATAGCACTGAGTTACTAATTGTGTGATTCTTGGCAGAAGCAGGAAGATATGAGCTGGGAATTATTTCAGGAAAAAAAAAAAAAGTTTCTTACAATCTCAGAGTTACAGAATTTATTGAAAGTGGGATATTATAATTGTGCGTCAGTCAATTAAATATTCAGAAGATTAAAATACTTCCGCGGTATACCCTTAGCAATATATTATTTTCAGTTCTTTTTTTTTTTTACTGCTCAAAACGCATTGAACCATGTCGTGTTTTTTTTTTTTTTTTTTTTTTTTTTTTTAATTTAAAAATGTATCTCCACGCGATTACAGCACTGTACAAAATATATATTTTAAATATATATTTAATATTTTCATATTTAAAAAATATCTTTTCCTCTTTTATCCACTCTTTTAATAGATCGTGTAAATTTTTTAAATTTTTTTCATATAGAAAAACCACAATTCTTTCATCTCAAGTCCAATAGCTTGGCAATAAATTAACACTAAACAGCAAGATAAACATTTAGTATATTTAATATACATATATTTATAATATATATGTACACACAGTTAACACGGTCGCCTTGGGTGCTGGGAAAGAGCTAATGGGAATCCAAAAATATTCACCATGGTTTTGGGGAAATAACACTGAACAGAATTAAAAAAAAAATTTTTTTTTGGGTTGGGGGGGGGGGGGTTGGGGGGGTGGGGTTTGTAAGACTTTTAAAAATTTCACAACATAAAATAGTTTTAATTTTAAGGTCATTTTTGTTTTAAATTTTTTTTTTTATATGGCTTTTTCCGTAGGCAGCGACCATATTTTTACAAAAAAAAAAAAATTCTATCTAAGGGAAATGGCTGTTGAGACTGAAATTTTATATTCAGAATAGTTTCAAGTATTGAAGGCCACTTGTGAAAAAAAAAATATTTCCACTCCATTTTTTTTTTTTTTTTTTTAGATTGAGGCCTTTTAGGCTTGTGCTTAATGGAAATGAGGGATTTCTATAGCGCTGCTACTTTTTTGGCTTTGGACAAATATTATTCCCTGTTCATAGAGGCGATGATCATACTATGTGATACAGCAATAAAAACCTGTGCAGCATTTAAAATAACAGGCAAAGATTTAAATTTTTTTAGTTCAGGTCCTGTTCGCCTTTTTTTTTAGGCAAAGATTAAAAAATTTTAACTCAGGTCCTGTTTGCCTTTTTTTTCTGGCAAAAATTAAAATTTTTAGTTCAGGTCCTGTTTGCCTTTTCTTTTAGGCAAAAATTAAAATTTTTAGTTCAGGTCCTGTTCGCCTTTTTTTTTCAGGCAAAAATTTAAATTTTTAGTTCAGGTCCTGTTCGCCTTTTTTTTCAGGCACAGATTAAAATTTTTAGTTCAGGTCCTGTTCACTTTTTTTTTAGGCAAAGATTAAAATTTTTAGTTCAGGTCCTGTTCACCTTTTTTTTGGCAAAGATTAAAATTTTTAATTAAGGTCCTGTTGCCCTTTTTTTTCAGGCAAAGATTAAAATTTTTAGGCAAAATTTAAATTTTTAGTTCAGGTCCTGCTTGCCTTTTTTTTTTTTGGCAAAGATTAAAATTTTTAGTTCAGGTCCTGTTCCTATTTGCCTTTTTGGCAAAGATATTAAAATTTTTAGTTCATGTCCTGTTCGCCTTTTTTTTTTTGGCAAAGATTAAAATTTTTATTTAAGGTCCTATTTGCCTTTTTTTTTTTGGCAAAGATTACAATTTTTAGTTCAGGTCCTGTTCACTTTTTTTTTTTTTTTGGCAAAGATTAAAATTTTTATTTAAGGTCCTATTTGCCTTTTTTTTTTTGGCAAAGATTACAATTTTTAGTTCAGGTCCTGTTCACCTTTTTTTTAGGCAAAGATCACAATTTTTAGTTCAGATCCTCTTTGCCTTTTTTTTTGGCAAAGATTACAATTTTTTAGTTCAGGTCCTGTTGCCCTTTTTTTCAGGCAAAGATTAAAATTTTTAGGCAAAAATTAAAATTTTTAGTTCAGGTCCTGCTTGCCTTTTTTTTTTTGGCAAAGATTAAAATTTTTATTTAAGGTCCTGTTTGCCTTTTTTTTTGCCAAAGATTAAAATTTTTAGTTCAGGTCCTGCTTGCCTTTTTTTTTTGGCAAAGATTAAAATTTTTATTTAAGGTCCTGTTTGCCTTTTTTTTTTTTTGCCAAAGATTAAAATTTTTAGTTCAGGTCCTGCTTGCCTTTTTTTTTTTTGCCAAAGATTAAAATTTTTAGTTCAGGTCCTGTTTGCCTTTTTTTTAGGCCAAGATTAAAATTTTTATTTAAGGTCCTGTTCGCCTTTTTTTCTTTTTTTTTTTTTTTTTTTCAGGCAAAGTTTAAAATTTTTAGTTCAGGTCCTGTCCACCTTCCAAACTTAAGTCTTCGCTGTTTGTTTTTTTTTTTTTTTTCGTTTTTTTTTTTCTTGCCATATAGGAATTAACTTGGTGATTATATATATATATATATATATATATATATATATATATATATATATATATATAATTTTTTTTTTTATATACTGGTTTGTGTGTTAAAATACCTTGAGGGGCCCCTGAACCTATCTCGGTAGAAAAATTTGTAATATTTTATTTATTTTAAGCTTTAAATATTTTTGGGATGCTGTTTTGTGGGCTGCCCTGCATATTGTATATTCTTTTAAATTTGTTGATGCCACCAAAAAGTGCACTACAGTTGCGGTAGGTTTGTGCTTTGGGACAAAGGTGTACAATGCTGTGATGACCTTTAAAAGATGTCAAGGCAACTTCTGTGGTGTCGGGTTTGTACAAGACTTGTAGTCAGAATATCAAATACAATTCAGCTGTATGCGGGCACCAAGGAGTTTATTAAAGCTTCTTTTTTTTTTGGCTTTTTTTTTTTTTTTTTCCAGTTAGCTGATTTTATCTTCCTTCCCTAGAAAGACTAGGAATATGGCTTACCCATTGAAAGACAGTTTACGTTCTTATCCCGGATGGGCCCCCAAGATTTTTTTTTTAAGGTCTTATCCCAGATGAGCCCCCAAGATTTTCTTTTTAAGGTCTTATCCCGGATGAGCCCCCAAAATTTTCTTTTTACGGTCTTATCCTGGATGAGCCCCCAAGATTTTTTTTTTATGTAATGTTTATATCCCATATGGGCCACCAAGATTTTCTTTTTAAGGTCTTATCCAGGATGAGCCCCCAAGATTTTTTTTTTTTTTTAATGGCCTTATCCCGGATGAGCCCCCAAGATTTTCTTTTTATGGTCTTATCCCAGATGAGCCCCCAAGATTTTCTTTTTATGGTCTTATCCAGGATGAGCCCCCAAGATTTTTTTTTTTTTTTAATGGTCTTATCCCGGATGAGCCCCCAAGATTTTTTTTTTTTTTAAGGATCCCGGATGAGCCCCCAAGATTTTTTTTTTTTTTATGGTCTTATCCCGGATGAGCCCCCAAGATTTTCTTTTTAAGGTCTTATCCCGGATGAGCCCCCAAAATTTTTTTTTCTTTTTACGGTCTTATCCCGGATGAGCCCCCAAGATTTTTTTTTTTTTGTAATGTTTATATCCCGTATGGGCCCCAAGATTTTCTTTTTAAGGTCTTATCCAGGATGGACCCCCAAGATTTTCTTTTTAAGGTCTTATCCAGGATGGACCCCCAAGATTTTCTTTTTACGGTCTTATCCCGGATGAGCCCCCAAGATTTTTTTTTTTGTAATGTTTATATCCCGGATGAGCCCCCAAGATTTTCTCTTTACGGTCTTATCCCGGATGAGCCCCTAAGATTTTTTTTTTTTTTTTATGGTCTTATCCCGGATGAGCCCCCAAGATTTTCTTTTTAAGGTCTTATCCAGGTTGAGCCCCCAAGATTTTTTTTTTTTTTTAAATGTTCATATCCCGGATGAGCCCCCCAAGATTTTCTTTTTAAGGTCTTATCCCGGATGAGATTTTCTTTTTAAGGTCTTATCCCGGATGAGATTTTCTTTTTACAGTCTTTTCCCGGATGAGCCCCCAAGATTTTCTTTTTAAGGTCTTATCCCGGATGAGCCCCCAAGATTTTTTTTTTGTAATGTTTATATCCCGTATGGGCCCCCAAGATTTTCTTTTTAAGGTCTCATCCCGGATGAGCCCCCAATATTTTTTCTTTAGGATCTTATCCCGGATGAGCCCCCAAGATTTTTTTTTTTATGGTGTTATCCCGGATGAGCCCCCAAAATGTTCTTTTTACGGTCTTATCCCGGATGAGCCCCCAAGATTTTCTTTTTAAGGTCTTATCCCGGATGAGCCCCCCCAATTTTTTTTTTACTTTTTAGTGTTTATATCCCGTATGGACCCCCAAGATTTTCTTTTTAAGGTCTTATCCAGGTTGAGCCCCCAAGATTTTTTTTTTTTTTTTAAATATTCATATCCCGGATGAGCCCCCAAGTTTTTATTTTAACAAGAAAATGGAATGACCCACTTTTTTTTTTTTTTTTTTTTTTTTTTTTTTTTTTTAGGTGAGGTGTTAGCAGAGTTATGGGGTGCCCTTCAGGACGGTAGAAGAAGTTGACCTGTCCAGGTGTATATATAAAAACAACAGTCTACAGTCTATGGGGTTGGAAGGCACAGAACAAATACACATTAGGGGCAGACCTTCATTCCTCATTTATCCCTGTCATCTATTTTTGATGAAAAGCAGGTAGTGAATACGGGTAACGTGGGTCCTAAAAAAAAAAAAAAAATCCTAATGTCCATTTTATATGCTGAATTATAGCAGCCAATATTAAAATAGCTTTTATCTGGCAAGGTAGGAAATGGAATGATTTTTTATTTTATTATATTTATTTTATTTTTTTTTTTACTGTCACAGGTTAATTTTGGTTCTCTATCATCGTATTCATCCATCCTTGGATTTTATGGAGAAATCAGGAGTTTTTTTTTTTTTTTTTTTTTTTTTTTTATGCAGGGGCTTGTAAGCCCATAAATGCCAGTGCAATTATGGAAAAAAAAAAAAATTTCTTTTTCTTGCAGTGTGACCAACTTTGCAAGGAGAAATTTTTTTTTTAATGTTTTTAAGTCGGTCATACCATTAAAAAAAAAAAAAAAAAAAATGTATAAACTCTACTTCCAAGGAATACCTAACTTTGACATAACACCCATAGTTTCATATGCTTGTCTTGAAAATTAAATTGATTTTTTTTTTTTTTTTTTTTAGAATAAAATCTGTAAAAAAAAAAAAAAAAAAATTAGAATTTTTCTACTGCTTAGGTCATGTGCGGATCTAAAGATCATGTCTTTGTTAATTTAGTAAAGAAGGCGATGATACGGGTAAAAATCTGCTTCAAGAGCACCATAGGTCTCATGGCTGAGGGAAAAAAAAAAAGGTGCAAGTAATTATTATAATTGATCAGTTTGGACGATAACCTTAGTGTCCTTATTTTTAGTTTAGCGTAGGGAGCCATTTTTGCGCCGTAGGGTCAATAGTCTAGAACAGCCTTTCTCAACTTTTTTTTTTTTTTTAACTTCAGGAGAACCCTTAAAATAATTTTCAGGTCTCACAGAACCTCTGCTAAAATTAAATAGTAGGAAGAATGGCCCTCTTAGTGGTGACCATGAGGACTACAAAAAAGAATTATTGGTTATGGACCCAGAGCTATGTGGGCACCGTCAGACAGAAGGTCAATCAGCCACAGCTCAAAGGGAATCCTCTGGAGTAGTGTTTCCCAACCTTTTTGAACCCTTGAAATAACTTTCCATTCTCAGGGGAACCCCTGCTAAAAATACCTGCATCTACTACTCCTGATACGTGTGATAATCGGTGACAATGCTCCTTACTCTTGTGGTCGTTGGCAAGAATTCTTTCCTTACAGATTGTTAAAAAGATCAGTGGTGTTAGTGGGAACTTATCTGAGGGGCAAAAGTGCTCCTTGCTCAAGTAACCCCTAGCAACCTCTGGAGGAACCCTAGTTGAGAAACCCTACTGTGGTGGGGGAACTCTTGGTGAGAAACCCTACTGTGGGGGAACTCTGGTTGATTAACACTACTGTGGGGGAATCCTGGTTGAAAAACCCTACTGTGGGGGAACTCTGGTTGAAAAACCCTACTGTGGGGGAACTCTGGTTGAAAAACCCTACTGTGGGGGAACTCTGGTTGAAAAACCCTACTGTGGGGGAACCCTGGTTGAGAAACCCTACTGTGGGGGAACCCTGGTTGAGAAACCCTACTGTGGGGGAACCCTGGTTGAGAAACCCTACTGTGGTGGAGGAAGCCTGGTTGAGAAACCCTACTGTGGGGGGAACCCTGGTTGAGAAACCCTACTGTCCAGGAGCCCTAGTTGAGAAACCCTACTCTGGATGAACCCTAATTGAGAAAATCTACTGTGGAGGAACCCTAGTTGACAAGCTGTACTGTGGGGGAACCCTAGTTGACAAGCTGTACTGTGGGGGAACCCTAGTTGACAAGCTGTACTGTGGGGGAACCCTAGTTGAGAAACCCTACTGTGGGGGAACCCTAGTTGAGAAACCCTACTGTGGGGGAACCCTAGTTGAGAAACCCTACTGTGGGGGAACCCTACTTGAGAAACCCTACTGTGGGGGAACCCTACTTGAGAAACCCTACTGTGGGGGAACCCTACTTGAGAAACCCTACTGTGGGGGAACCCTAGTTGAGAAACCCTGCTGTGGGGGAGCCCTAGTTCAGAAACCCTACTGTGGGGGAGCCCTAGTTCAGAAATCCTACTGTGGGGGAACCCTAGTTAAGAAACCCTACTGTGGGGGAACCCTGGTTGAGAAACTACTGCGGGGGAACCCTGGTTGGGAAACTCTACTGTGGGGGAACCCTGGTTAAGTAACCCTACTCTGGAGGAACCCTAGTTGAGAAACTACTGTGGGGGAACCCTGGTTGAGAAACCCTACTGTTGGGAAACCCTGGTTGAGAAACCCTACTGTGGGGGAACCCTACTGTGTGGGAACTCTGGTTGAGGAACTCTACTGTTGGGGGAACCCTGGTTGAGAAACTACTGTGGGGGAACCCTGGTTGAGAAACCCTACTCTGGAGGAACCCTGGTTGAGAAACCCTACTCTGGAGGAACCCTGGTTGAGAAACCCTACTCTGGAGGAACCCTGGTTGAGAAACCCTACTCTGGAGGAACCCTGGTTGAGAAACCCTACTCTGGAGGAACCCTGGTTGAGAAACCCTACTCTGGAGGAACCCTGGTTGAGAAACCCTACTGTGGAGGAACCCTAATTGAGAAACTCTACTGTGGAGGAACCCTGGTTGAGAAAACCTACTCTGGAGGAACCCTGGTTGAGAATGGCTGGTCTAGAATATCATTGGTAATGCCCTCCATATTTTCTCCAGGTCAGCAGTTCACTAAGTAGTAGATGACCATGAGCTGGTTTGTGGCCAGTGAACTCCCGCGACATGCAATGCTCAACGACTTAGCAACCAGGCTGAGAACGACCTTCACGAAAACCAGTACCCATGGCAACATCGAAGCTTCCATTGCCGATCTCCTGAAAAGGTGGGCAGTCTTGATGTTTTGACCCTCTCCGTACATTGTTGACCTGGAACACATTTTCAGAGCAGGCTTCCTTTTTACAAACCAAAGTCTGCGATTCCTCCTGGCGGGGACTCCCTTTAATCCATAGCAACAAAAAACAAAATGGCTCCACCCCCCGGCGGGAGACGAATTTCCCCCTCTTCATGTAACATACCGTAAGATCGGGATTGAACGGTTTTAGTCTCTTGGCGGAGGAACAGCGGATCCAGGCAGTGGGAAACGACAATATTTAAAATTATACAAAAAAAATAAAAAATCATAATACAAAACGTAACGAACACGACATGAAGAACGCCATCGGCTCCCTCCCAGCAGTTTGAAAATAAAAAAAAAAATAAATCAATGATCGTACAGAAATGTGTTTTTCTTCCTGTGGCCCTTGGCATACTGAGCGATCGCACAAAACAATGGGAGTGGGTGATGGGCTCCACACTGAACAATACGCAATCCTTCGCTTTCCCGTGTTTTTGTTTTGTTTTTCTTTCCTCCCCTGTGTTGGCCGCGAGCGCCTGTCGCCGCTCCTGGTGCCTCCTTCCAATCAATGCTGCTTGTGTTCGCAGGAGTCTTCTGCTGATTCACCATGGATCATACAAACAAGGAGGGGGGGCGCCCAGGGGCCCGTACCGAGGCTTCATCGACGCCCCGCACCTCGCAGGACGTCCAATAGGGACCAAGTCACTGCAACAGGTGTAATGCAGGCTGAGATTGAAGGAGGGGGGAGGGGGGGGCTGAACAATGGTATAGATCGGGGGTCGCCCAACTTTCTATACAAAGGACAAGTTTACTGTCCTTCAGACTTTGGGGGTAGAGAATGTCTCGGCATCTGTGGGAGAGGAATTGTGAACCATCGTTGGTGTTACTGGGGAATTGTGCTGTGCCATTGGGAGGTATTGTGCCCCATCATTGGTGTCATTGGGAGGAATTGTGCCCCACTGGTGTCATTGGGTAATTGTACCCCATTGGTGCCATTGGGAGGAATTGTGCCCCATCGTTGGTGTCACTGGGGAATTGTGCTGTGTCATTGGGAGGTATTGTGCCCCGTCATTGGGAGGAATTGTGCCCCATCGTTGGTGTCATTGGGAGGAATTGTGCCCCATCGTTGGTGTCATTGGGAGGAATTGTGCCCCGTCATTAGGAGGAATTGTGCCCCACCCTTGGTGTCATTGGGAGGAATTGTGTCCCATCATTGGTGTCACTGGGGAATTTTGCTGTGTCATTGGGAGGAATTGTGCCCATTGGTGTCATGGGGAATTGTGCCCCATTGGTGTCATTGGGGAATTGTACCTTATCGTTGGTGTCACTGGGGAATTTTGCTGTGTCATTGGGAAGAATTGTGCCCCATCATTGGTGTCATTCGCTGTGCCCATTATGAGGGGTTCCCCCATCCCTGTGCTGAGTTCCCGGGTCTGTACACCCGCTGTGCCCATTATGAGGAGTTCCCGCCATCCCTGTGCTGAGTTCCCGGGCCTGTACACCCGCTGTGCCCATTATGAGGGGTTCACACCATCCCTGTGCCGCGTTCCCGGGTCTGTAAGCCCGCTGTGCCCAATATGAGGGGTTCCCACCATCTCTTCTGGATTTTTTTTCTTTATTTTACATTGTGGAGAATGTAGTCGGATGAACTGGAACCCCCAAGCCTCCCAGGTGGACAGTTGAGTTCTGGCAAGGATCAGTTGGAGCATCCAAGGGCTGGCTCGGCCCAACACTCTCCACCTGTAAGTAACTGGTCACTGTTGAGTAGTCTAAGGCCGGCCATACACAGGTCAAAATTCGACCGATTTTTTGTCTGAAAATCAGACCTAAGAATAATCGGTTGATTTTTCGCTCTGTTAGTGGGGTCATTGGCACCGGCCGAATTTTGTGGTTCCGCCCCTTTATGACTCGGTTGGCCGATTTTCGAAATCATTGAAATCAAACGACTTTTAGATTTTCTGACAAAAAATTGTTCGGAATTCGACCCATGTATGGCCTGCATAACCCTTTACTTAGAGGGGCAGTAGAAGTCATCTTTTCTTAGATGTAATAATAAAGGGACGAAACCTTTAGGGGCACTCAACATTTTCCAACGAATCATTCTGATTTATACAGCTGCAAATGATACAATGGCTGAGAACAATCAACCGGCCAAGGCCACCAATCGGAACCATCAGTCCAAAGCTTGCACCACCCGCACTGCGCCTTGGCATTTGTTACATTTTTACAATTCTATTTTTTTTTTTTTTTTTTAACTACCTGTCATATGGTGACAACCTATCCCAATAGTGCTCCGGTGTTGTCACCTTGTCATATATTCCTCTGTTGGACAACAGGTGGTCACACCAATGCATATTGAACAGATATGGTCCATGGTAGTCATTATCAGGAAGCCGGTCCCGAAAATTCGATGTAGAGCAAGCGTGTGCTCAGTAGACTGGATATAGCTGAAGAAGACCAGAAGGTTAGAAAAGGATTTAAAAAAAAAAAAAAGGCAACTTTTTTGACAAACAATAAAAAAATTGGGGGACAAAACAAGCCGACGACCCTGGTCATCCAATAGGGAGGGTCTTTCGCTTTTCCTGCCTCTGTCGCCTCTCATATAAAAATTGTAATACTTCCTTTTTTTTTTTTTTTTTTTTTAAATGTATTTTTTTTATTTTCTGCATTTCCTTTGACAAAAAATAAAAAATGGCGGACAAAACAAGCTGACGACCCCGGTCATCCAATAGGGAGGGACTTTCGCTTTTCGTGCCTGTCGCCTCTCATAAAAAAAAAAAAAGGCAGGAAAAGCAAAAGACCCTCCCTATTGGATGACCGGGTTGTCGGCTTGTTTTGTCCGCAATTTTTTATTTTTTGTCAAAGGAAATGCAGAAAATAACAAAAAAAATACATAAAAAAAAAAAAAAAAGGAAGTATTACAATTTTTATATGAGAGGCGACAGAGGCAAGAAAAGTGAAAGACCCTCCCTATTGGATGACCGGGGTCGTCGGCTTGTTTTGTCCGCTATTTTTTATTTTTTGTCAAAGGAAATGCAGAAAAAAAAAAGAAATATTACAATTTTTTTAATTTTTTTTTATGTTCTGCATTTCCTTGTAATTGCACAACCCTCTTGGTAATCCTCATAAGAGCCCTGCAATTAAATGTTTCGCAAAGCAAAGAGCAGCTTCCCCTTCAGATTGTTAATTGCCGCATATTTACTCCAAATAAAGATGGTTATTAGTTTTGTCATTTTAATTCGGAGGGATGCAATTAAAAATATATCCGACGTAATCTGCGTTCTGGCCTATCTGTGCGTTGGGGACCGGGAAGCGGCGTCCAATCGCCATCGTATTACCGTTTAATACTCGGCTCGGGTGTTGCTGATTGCATCCTCACCTTTTACAGCCTAACTTGTTTTATTTTTAATAATCTTTTTTTATGCTAATCAGATCTGTAAAGTGTCAGTTTATGTTTTTTATAAAGGTTCACATGTGAAAATATATATATATATAGAGAGAGAGAGAGAGAGAGAGAGATGTATGTATATATAGAGAGAGAGAGAGATGTGTATGTATAGAGAGAGAGAGAGAGATGTATGTAGAGAGAGAGAGATGTGTATGTAGAGAGAGAGAGAGAGAGATGTGTATGTAGAGAGAGAGAGAGAGGTGTGTATGTATATATATAGAGAGAGAGAGATGTGTATGTAGAGAGAGAGAGAGAGAGAGAGAGAGATGTATAGAGAGAGAGAGAGATGTATAGAGAGAGAGATGTATAGAGAGAGAGATAGAGATGTGTATGTATATATATAGAGAGAGAGAGATGTATGTATAGAGAGAGAGAGAGAGAGAGAGAGAGATGTATGTATAGAGAGAGAGAGAGGTGTGTATGTATATATATATAGAGAGAGAGAGATGTATGTATAGAGAGAGAGAGAGATGTATGTATAGAGAGAGAGAGAGAGGTGTATGTATGTATAGATATATAGAGAGAGATGTAGAGAGAGATGTATGTATAGAGAGAGAGAGAGAGAGAGAGAGAGAGAGAGAGAGAGAGAGATGATGTATGTAGAGAGAGAGAGAGAGAGAGTATGTAGAGAGAGAGATGTATGTAGAGTGTGTATGTATAGAGAGAGAGAGAGAGAGAGAGTGAGATGTATATGTATATATATATAGAGAGAGAGAGAGTATGTATAGAGAGAGAGAGATATGTATGTATAGAGAGAGAGAGATATGTATGTATAGAGAGAGAGAGATGTGTATATATATATATAGAGAGAGAGAGAGAGATGTAAGAGAGAGAGAGAGTATGTATATATAGAGAGAGAGAGAGAGAGATGAGATGTATAGAGAGAGAGAGAGAGAGAGATGATGTATGTATAGAGAGAGAGAGAGAGAGATGATAATGTATGAGAGAGAGAGAGAGATGTATGTATGTAGAGAGAGAGAGAGAGATATCATATATGTAGTAGAGAGAGATGATATGTATGTAGAGAGAGAGAGAGAGATGTATGAGAGAGAGAGAGAGAGTGTATGTAGAGAGAGAGAGAGAGAGAGGTGTGTATGTATAGAGAGAGAGAGAGAGAGAGAAAGGTGTGTGTGTATGTATATAGAGAAGAGAGAGAGAGTGTGTGTATGTATATAGAGAGAGAGGATGTGTATGTATGTATATATATATATATATAGAGAGAGAGAGAGAGAGAATGTATGTATAGAGAGAGAGAGAGCCGATGTATATATATATAGAGAGAGAGATGTGTATGTATAGAGAGAGAGAGAGAGAATATGTATGTATGTATATAGAGAGAGAGGGGGAGAGAGAGAGGTGTGTGTGTATGTATATATATAAAAGAGAGAGAGAATATATAGAGGGAGATATATATAAAATCTACAATATACATACACACTGTATATTTAACTTTTTCAGAGAAAAATAAATATAAAGTGTTTATATAATATTTTTACTATTTTCTAAAGCCATCAAAATACATTTATAAAAATGTATTGATGACATTTCTAGGATTTTCATATATAGATGAATATATTTTTACTTTTTTTTTTTACTTTTTCTAAAATATATTATAAAAATGTATTGATATTGATGACATTTCTAGCATTTTCATATATATTTTTATTTTTATTTAAAAAACTTTTTTTTTTTTTACTTCTAAAAAAAATAAAAATATATTAATATAGAAATGTATTTGATGATACTGACGACATTTCTAGAAAATATATAAATATAACTATATCAACATTTTTTAATATATTTTTTTTTTTAAAAAAGTAATTTTTTTTTACTACTTTCAAAAAAACAAAAAGTAAAATATTGACATTTCTATTTTTGCATAAATATCTGTGTATATATATATATATATATGTATATATATATATATATATACATACATATACATACACACACACATATAATGTGTATGTGTACACACACACACACGGCAACAGACTAAAATCCCCTATTGGTGGGAACTGTAACTTGCAAATATATTGATGTTCAGTCCAAATTTTAACATTCGGTTTCTGTTCTTTACCGCCCCCCCCCCCCCGCACCCCATTCCTCAGTTACTTTCCATTAGCCACTTCAATGGCCAATGCCCTCCCAATCCCCTATAGAATCTTTGTATTCGATGTCATGTTGCCTTTGTGTTTTTAGGACGTGCATAGAGATACCAGATGACCGATCGTCACTCTAACCAGCCTATTGAGTTCAATGTATAAGATGGCCTCAGTTGGCTACTCTGACCATGCCCTGATACGTTTCACCCCGCCCACCAGTGCTTGAACACAGAGGAGGAAGAGTGAGCAAAGAGGACGACCTAGAGATCCGGTGAACGAATTTACATCACCAGCCGTGATGAAGGCAAATGTGAACCGGTGTGTGGTTGACTGTGCAGGAAAATGAAAAATGTAATTGAAACGCGTAGAGATGCGTTTCCATCTAATTTTTTTTCCCCAATGGAAAACATCAGCCAGAACACTGCTAACCGTTCTAAATCCTGTGTTATTATCGAACATTACAGTTCCGGCTCCAGCCATTCAAATTATCTCCAGGAAAAGAACCAAAATCCAGACGTTCTAGAACTCACAGGCTGACTTGATGGACCACTCAGTCTTTTTTAGCCGTCTCTTTTCTGTTTCAAAAAAATTACTTTTCTGGGACTGTTTTTTTTTTTTTTTTTGTTTGGATGAGCTTTCTTGAAGTTCTGGCCTCAAGAAAGTCGACCCACCTCTGAAGAAGTTCCGTGTTCTGGACAACAACTAGCCTACTGCACATGATGCAATTCCAATGCCTTGGACAACAACATGGCACCTGTCTGCACACTGCCTGAGCCTATACTGAGCTCCTCTTAATAGAAAAAAAAACAGAGGCTTCATCTTGACCTCCACCCATGGAATGACCCACCATAGCAGGTTGCACCCAATAGGGTGACTCTGCCTATCCACATACCACCTTTTGACCAAAAAAAGTATTCTGATCCACCAATCGTGTGATGGGTACAAAAAAAAAAAAAGTGCACGATAGGGTTTCTGGAGAGCATATCTTGCTGCCCTGGTGGACATCAAGATACCCGCACTGACGTAAGATGCATTTTTCATTGAGGTGGCATCTCTTGTGGCTTTGGGCCAAAAATGACCCACCATTGGTTTCTTCGATGGTTAATTCCGGTGGGATGGCGGTGTGTTTATGTTATGTTGAAATACAGACAAGAATCTACTTGCGGAGTTTCACGCTCGTCTGAGCGGAATGTTCTTCATTCCTGGCTTTCTGAGAAGTGCAACTGGGAATGGAGGTGGAGCCGTGATGTGGAAAACGCTGGATGTTGGAGCTTCACGTCCCGGCGTGCCTCATGAAGACCCGTTGTTGGACACGGAATGTGAAGACACTGCCTGGCGTAGCAATTGTTTCCTTCCACAAAGAGAACCGGTCACAGCCCAGCTTAGGCGGGACTCTCAGTATTCAGTGTTACATTATTAGAAACCAGAAGCTTCCTCGGGTACAATGTGTGGCTTGGTTGAGTTTATTCATCTGAGCCTGGCTCCCAAGCTTGAGTGTCGGGGGGGTCAAGCTATGGCCCTTGGCAAGCGCCTAAACTTCCTGGTTTTGGGAGGAACTGGCGTAGTAAAGTAACCTTGCTTTAACTGGACTGCCACTTTACTGAACTGCCACTTTTACCATACTGGCGCTTTAACCGTGCTGCCACTTTACCCTCCTGTTGCTTTAACCGGACTGCCACTTTACCCTCCTGGCGCTTTAACTGGACTGCCGCTTTACCGGACTGCCACTTTACCCTCCTGGCACTTTAACCGTGCTGGCACTTTTACCCTCTTTGTGCTTCAACCATGCTGCCACCTTTACCCTACTGACGCTTTAACCGTGCTGCCACTTTTACCCTCCTGGCGCTTTAACCGTGCTGCCACTTCAACCTTACTGGAACTTTAACTGTGCTGCCACTTCAACCCTACTGACTGGCACTTTAACTGTGCTACCACTTTACCCTTACTGGCACTTTAACCGTGGTGCCAATTCAACCCTATTGACTGGCGCTCAAACTGTGCTGCCACTTCAACCCTATTGACTGGCGCTTAAACTGTGCTGCCATTTTAATCCTACTGACTGGCACTTAAACAATGTTGCCGCTTCAACCCTCCTGACTAGTGCTTTAACCGTGGTGCTACTTCAACCCTACTGACTCTTAAACCAAGCTGCCACTTTAACCCTAGTGGCGCTTAAACCGTGCTACCACTTCAACCCTACTGGTGCTTTAACTGTACCGTCAGTTCAACCATACTGCCACTTTAATTGTACTGCCACTTCAACCCTACTGACTCTTAAACCGTGCTGCCACTTTAACCAAAGTGGTGCTTTAACTGTACTGTCACTTCAACCATCCTGCCACTTCAACCATCCTGCCACTTTAACTGTACTGCCTCTTTAACCATTGCAATACCTTGCAGTATTCAAAGACTTCCTGTTGGCATCCTGACCCTTGCAGCTGTACAGCCTGCTCACGTTGCACCCTCATTATTTCATATTGTTCATCCAGCTGCAGACGCCGCCTGCCCATCCGAGGATTTTCTCAATGAACATTCTACTGCGGTAATACGAAAAACGGAAGCCAGGCTCTCTATCTCTGCTCCCGAAAAATTGGAGCTGAATTTTAATGCTCCATGTGCCATCCGATTCAGCTACAGTAATGTCATCTCCGTCCTCGTGGCCGTGCAGGCCAGGGTCAGGGTGCCTTCGATTTCTAGGGAGCGTTCCAGATGTTGAACGTTCTCCCCGCCAATGCAGGTGGTATGGGGGTTACAGATATTCCTGTACCAGGCATGGGCCCGTCTGTGCGGTGCAGTGGGGGGTAGGGGCCCCATAATTTCTTATGGTGGCCCTACACATAGCGATTTAAATTCCATCCACTTTCAACTCGGTTTCAATTGCTGATGGCCTTGAAAGCAGTAAGGCAGCCGACGGTTACTCTTTTCAACCAACAGGCAAGCTTGGATCGACTTTTGCCAACTCAACTGGGTTTAACAGATTAAAGGAATAATTGGGATAGAATGGAAATCGGCAAATCTCATCAACCAGTCTATTAGAAAGTAATTGGATTTTCAATCATGTTGAGTTTGGGTTCCTTCAACTCGGCTGGCCGCGGTCTACCACATATTGATTTATTTGATTTTTTTTGTTGAATTTGTTGGATGATCGGATTGGGATTGAATGATCGGATTGGGATTGAATGATCGGATGGACCAGCATTGTAGTTAAACTCTTATCAGCAGCAGCCATGAAGTCAAAAGCGGTTGGTGGTGTTCCTCTGCCCGCTGGAGACCATTGAATTGCCTTCTGCTTGGTCCAGGTCACACCCCAGCAGCTGAGCGCCTACTTTCAACTGCAGTAAACTTTAATGTGGGTATGTCCGCTTTTCAATCAAACTACGTCCCAGGCGTGACCACAGGCACGGCCAATGCAGACCAGAGTCGCAGGTCCGTGGGCATTACTGAGAACAAGCCTGGAGGATTCTGGAACGTGGTTTTGCTTCACAACAGCACATCCATAGCTGATACATTTGCCCTCCCTGGTTCATCCTTAGCATTCGGGAACTCGGCCACTGCCCGAGGGCCCGGGGTCAGTAGGGGGCCCCATGAGATGCCTCTGGTACCTTTCATATGCTTTTTTTGGTGTGGTTTGAGTGTGGACGAGGACACGGGCCCCATGATCCCCTATTGCCCGGGGGCCCCATGAGTTGTCGGTCCACCCCTGTACTTACCCCCCCCCCTCGTTATGCTCATTAAACCTTAACATGTTCATTACATACCTCATTTTAGAGCCAGTGATGGCACTGGGTCTCTGTGCTGATCAATGTCATAGAGACAGATCATGGTTGGTGGGAGGGGCCAGCTTCCTAAAAAAGCATCACAGAACTTTGCCTCAGTGCTCCTCTCAAGAGCCCTGATGCAAGCAGTGGGATGAGTTTTTTCTTTTAAATTTTAAAACTCAATGAGTGTGCATCAATCTGGAGGAGTGGGAATTCCATATCAGAATTAATTTGCATGTATACCGCCCACATGTGATGCTAAGCCCCCCCATGTGTGTAAAAAAAAACAATTCGATTCATGAAAAGAGCAGGTCAGGCGGTCAGGCTGGTGAGGAAAGTGCTAGATGATGCCAGATGTTCTGCTGCCAGCAAATGAAGCGAATTCTATATTCCTGCAGCTTCTAGTGCACCTTGTGAGAAGCTCACAGTGTGCAGTGAAATCAAGGTAAGCCATTTCAGGCCAGGGAAAGAGCCCGCCAAGACTTAAGGGAAGGCCAGAGATCAGATTTAAATCGCTTTACAATTGATACATTTGTGGTTCTTGCCCAACAGAACTAGAAATTGGTCTACAAGGTTTCCTACACTAATCTCTCTTCGAGGAAAGGTCACAGTTCTCATTCGTCTACAAACTGCTGGCTTGATGGAGAAGCTGGTAAGTGGTCTCCCGTGGATTAGAGAATATTGATTGGTCTTGATCTGTTGCTAAACCTAATCCTAGGTTTCCTTTTACACCACCATCCTCCTCCATTTCGGAATTCACTTACATTACTTTCCTGCATCTGAACACATTTGCAAGGACTTGTTCAATAGTGGTGGACATTGGACACGATTGTTGGTGGGCGGTCGGTGGACATTGGACATGATTGTTGGTGGGTGGGTGGTGGCCATTGGACATGATTGTTTGTTGGTTGGTGGGTGGGCGGTGGACAGGATTGGTGGGTGGGTGGTCAGCGGACGTTGGACATGATTGTTGGGTGGGCGGGTGTGGACGTTGGACATAATTGTTGGTTGGCAGTCGGTGGACGTTGGACATAATTGTTGGTGGTCAGTCGGTGGGCATTGGACACAATTGTTGGTTGGTGGTCGGTGGACATTGGACACAATTGTGGTGGAACATTGGACATGATTGTTGGGCGGTCGGTGGACATTGGCCACGATTGTTGGTGGACATTGGACATGATTGTTGGGCGGTCGGTGGACATTGGCCACGATTGTTGGTGGACATTGGACACAATTGTTGGTGGGTGGTCGGTGGGCATTGGACACAATTGTGGGTGGGCATTGGACACAATTGTTGGTTGGCGGTCGGTGGACATTGGACACGATTGTTGGTGGACATGATTGTTGGTGGGTGGGCGGTGGACATTGGACATGATTGTTGGAAAGTTGAGTGCCCTCCCCGCATTGAACTTTTCACCTCTGCTTACCTTCTCCTGATAAGGTGTTCCATCCCTCCCGCTGCATTCTCCACAGTGTAAATGTTTGTAGTATGGGTAGTAAGAGCTCGCCTTCAAAATCCTCAACAAGTGTAGAAAACCAGTCAACACCTCACCCCACCGGCCTGGTCCCAAAACATTATTATTTTCCCCATTCTCCGATAAAAAAAAAAAAAAAAAAAAGATCGCAAGATCTATCAAAATATTGCACCTGTCATTCACACCAACGCCTGGTATGGTGCACATAACGTGAGCACTAGTGGGCATTATTACAACCTGTTTCAGCCTGAATCACTTTATCGCAAGGCAACCCGTGGCAGTGCATTGCTGTGAATGGTCCCTACTCAAAGCAACTTTTTGTCTTGTCTTTGTGTTGGTATTTCATTGACCAATATGACACAATGGGGCTGGTGGGAATGAGCGCCCAATTCCCTCCCAAGTGTGACCTGTCACACAGCAAAATAACTACGTGGCAAAGCCCAGACTGAGGATGCTATGGAGTTGGTGCCTTCAGAGCAAGATTTTTGTCTTGACGTTGTGTTGGGAATACATTGGCCAAGGATGTCTAATGGGGCTGGTGTGAATGAGGCTCAAGTTCTCTCCCAAAAGTTGGCCAACAGGACTGGTGCCACTTGAGTATAAGAGGATGGCTCCTTTCACTGGAGGCTTGTCCTAAAGAAGAAAATACCCTAAATCCCACCACGGCACAGCACCCTTCCAAAAACATCTGGATCCAAAACCATGGGCATGCTTTGTAGTTCTGGAAGCCTCTCCCAGAGCTGTCCATCATCCAAAGGAAGCAGTTAGACCAAATCCATCAAATTGTCCATTAATGTAAGGGTCACTAAATTTGGGCTCCCAAAATATGGGCGTTTCTACTGCACTGTTCAGTGTATAGCCAACCACCGCAGCCTCAAGCGCATGCCATACGACCTGCCGGCAACCATCTTGCGAGCCTGAAACAAGGCGCAGCCTTTCAACTCTAGGAAGCAGCACCATCTCTGCGACCCTTTGTCCACACCACTGGTTCTTAGCCGAAAAGGCGCACCTTCGCAAGATGGCTGCTGCCCTGGTTGGCCATCACACTTGATATACGTAAACATAGCACAAACTCAACATTCTGTGCTCTCTCTGTGTCCCACCACAGAGGCCTCTTGGGTGGCTCAAGGTTCGGACACAACAACTACTAAGGGGTTGGGGGCAAAATATACAAGGGTCTCTTTTTTTTTTTTTTTTTTCTTTTCCATTTGCATAGAAATCTCCAAACCACAAAAATAAAAATTAAAAAAAAAAAAAAAGAGAATAAAACCGTATTTAGCCACATTATCCCACAACAAAAGTAAAAAATAAGATACTTCTATTTAAAACGCACGCTTACGAAACGATCTTAGGACAAACTGCAGGTCACGGAGCACAGACAACGAGGGAGGGGTTAGGACACTTGTTAGTGGTCACTGGTGGGGGGGGAGGGGGGCGATGATTCGTCTGCGCCATGTCCCCTCTCCCCAATCTCTGCTCCTGTCGTAGGTTTGCGCAGAGCGAGAACGGGGAGACGTTAGGTGAAGAATGGGGAGGGGGGAATGGAACGAACGACAAAGACCAAACAGGATTGAGTCTCCTCCTCCTCCTTTTTTTTTTTTTTTTCTTCCTCGAGGGTTGGTCGTACTTCAAGCTTTCTTTGGGGGAGGGGCCAATTTGATAATCTCCTCTTCTGATGGCTGTCTTATTATATCTGCAAAGAAATTTAACATTTGAGAAGAAAAAAAAAATCAACGGTATGAAAACCACAATCCTACCTTAGAATACTTTTCCATATTAAACAAGAAGTATCTTAGCATGCTGCTAGTTCTGATCTGACCTCACACAATGCTAAAAAAAATAATAAAAAATTTTAAAAAATTGGATTTTATTGTAGTCACAATAAAATTATTTTCTTTGAGTTCATTGAAGGACTCCAGTCCAGTAAGGAACCTTGACCATAGGGTTATAGTGCCACCTCCAGGAGTAGGTGTAATAGAAAGGTCCACTTAGGGACAGCCCATGTGGATGGCCAAATTTCCCCTCCCCCATCTGCTCCAGGCAGCTCATTATGGTGAAACCAGTACCAGAATTCAGAATGGTGGTGTTCTTCAACGTACTCTGAGAAAATAATTTAAGGGTGAGCACAAAAAAAATCCAATTTTTAATTTTTGTTCATTGAAGGACACAGCCTGGTAGAGTAGGACAAAGTTCTGCCTAGGGACGGCCCCTGCTGGTGGCCAAACCCTCCATCTGATACAGGCATCCCAGCACAGTACCAAGCAATACCTTCTGTGGGTTTTTTTTTTTTTTTTCACCACCACCTTGATGGCCACTGCCATCTTGGGGTTTCCCACAGTCAAGCGTCCTTACTGGGCTGTGTCCTTCAGTGAATGAAGTAATCTTGACTGTATGGAAATCCCAAAGCAGTGGCCATCAAGGGATGGGGAGAAGAAAAAAAAAAAAAAAAACAGTAGGTACTGCCTAGTGGCCTACTCATGGAGGTGCTATAACCCAGACTGTGTCCTTCACTGAACAAAAGAAATGAATAGACTTCTCTTTAATTTACTGAAGGACATAGCCTGGTCAGAAATCTTGACTGAAAGCAAGTCCCAAAGCGGTGACTATGGAGGGGCGGGGAAAAAAAACCCAGAAGCTACTGTGTGATAATGCACTGAGTTTTCTGTAACAGATGGGGGGGGGGGGTTGACCACCAGCAGAGACCGTCCCTAGGCCGAACTTTGTTTTATGACTAGTGCCCTACTCCTGGCAGTGGCGCTATAACCCAAGAGATCTTACCGGGCTGCATCCTTCAGTGAACGAAAGACCAATCTTATTCTCATTTGTCCATTGAAGGACAAAGTCCCTTCACTGTAGGGAATTCCCAAAGTGGTGACCATCAAAGGGGTGGGAAAAAAACAAAGTACTGCTTGGTAATGTGTCAAGTTGCCTGGGGCAGGTGAAGGGTTTGGCCACCAGCAGGGGCTGTCCCCTAGGTGGAACTTTGTTATAGGCCTAGTGTTCTACTCTTGGAGGTGGCGCTATAACCCAAGATCCTTTACTGGGAATTTCTGAGATTATATTATATCACACCACCCAAGGTGGACCAGGATCTCTGCTGGAGCTGCACTGTCTTAGCACCTTGGCCACCAGCAGGGGCTGTCCCAAGGTGGAACTTTGTTATAGGCCTAGTGTCCTACTCTGGGAGGTGGCGCTAAAACCCAAGATCCTTTTACTGGGAATTTCTGAGATCATATATCACACAACCCAAGGTGGACCAGGATCTCTGCTGGAGCTGCACTGTCTTAGCACCTTGGCCACCAGCAGGGGTTGTCCCAAGGTGGAACTTTGTTATAGGCCTAGTGTCCTACTCTTGGAGGTGGCGCTATAACCCAAGATCCTTTACTGGGAATTTCTGAGATCATATTATATCACACAACCCAAGGTGGACCAGGATCTCTGCTGGAGCTGCACTGTCTTAGCACCTTGGCCACCAGCAGGGGCTGTCCCAAGGTGGAACTTTGTTATAGGCCTAGTGTCCTACTCTTGGAGGTGGCGCTATAACCCAAGATCCTTTACTGGGAATTTCTGAGATCATATTCTATCACACAACCCAAGGTGGACCAGGATCTCTGCTGGAGCTGCACTGTCTTAGCACCTTGGCATTGTTTAAATGCCAAACTAAAAAACTATCACCATGGGTGTGGGTGTAAACCAAAATCACATCACCAAAATCCTAATTTTTTTTTTTTTCTTTTGAAGATTTATTTTAATTTCCTCTATGATTTATTATCTTCATTAGGTTCTGTTGGGTAAGGTGCACATTATCACTTTGCAAAAGTGTAAAAAGGCCCTAAAATGTGAAGGGAAAACATGTTTTTCTGTTTTATCAGAGTTTAGTTCTACTTTAACTGAAGTAATGGTCCTTTTTGTTTTTTTTTTGCACCCCTCACCCCCTCCACACCAGTAACGTTGTCCTGTCTGGCCTTGTCACTTCAGCACCTGGAAGCAGAAAGCGGAAGTGGCATGGCTCTCCCCCCTCCTCTGCTGCCCTTTTTGTCTTTCCTTTCTGGATTTCCATTTCAATTCCAATTCAGCCCTTTATCCTCCCGTCTGACCCGGGTCACAGCGCGCCTTCCCAGCCCAACTCTCCACATCCCCGGCAGTTTGTGGGAAATTAATTGATGTCAGCTGTGGTGTGTTGGATCAGGCAGCAGCCAGCTTTCCGCTGAAGTCTAAAACTTCCCATGTGAAAAGACCTTGTATTTCGATCACATTTAATAAAACTAGAAGGGAAAGTCTGTGGATGACCCACCAAATAATTGAGTTCAGGTGTTTCCAATTCTAAAGCATACAAAGTTATTTTAGACAAGTGTGGGGCCAGTTTGGTCAGGAACCTTTTCTGTCCCTGCTTGATTGCCCCTATGTAAAAAAAAGTCAGCTTCATCAAGACATAGTTTGATTAATTTGGGGTGGAGGAACTCAAGTGGTCAATACAGAGCTCAGATCTCAACCCTACTGAACACCTTTGAGCTGAATTGGAATGCTGATGTTCAGCCAGGTCTTCTCCAAACAATCCAATATGAATACTTGACCTCACAAATGTTCTTTTGGCTCAAAGGACACAAATTCCCCCAGACACACTCCAAAATTTTGAGGAAATCCTTCCCAGAAGAGTGGAGGATGTCATAGCCACAAAGGTTTTGGAAACAATGGGATGTCCAACAAACTCATATACAGTTGTGTCCAAAATTATTCAACCCCCAATGCTGTAAAGGGGTTTAGGGACTATACTATAGTGTACATTTGGAATTGTATTCAGAATCAAATCCTACAAGGACGTTGTAACTACCCAAATGCAACTAAAATGACATCAATTGTTTATGTAATACAGTAGTAAATGGTTCTTATGTGGTTTCTTCATTGCCACAATTATTCAACCCCTTAAAGACTACCACTCTGAAGAACAGAGGTTCATACAGGTGCTTTCCATCAGGTATTGAAAACACCTGTGGATGTCACCGAGCAGCAATCAAGCATAATAAGCACCAATTAGGCAGCTTTAAAATGACTGTGATACTCAGCTCCTTCTAGACATTTACTGGTGTGGTTACAAACATGGTGAAGGCAAGAGAATGGTCCAGGAAGACAAGAGAAGAGGTGATTTTCTCTTCACAGGAAGGGCAATGGCTATAAGAAGATTGCAAAGATGTTAAACATACCAAGAGACACCTTAGGAAGCATCATTCGCAAATTCAAGGCAAAGGGCACTGTTGAAACGCTACCTGGTCGTGGCAGAAAGAAGATGCTGACTTCGACTGCTGTGCGCTACCTGAAGCGTAGAGTGGAGAGAAGTCCCCGTGTGACTGCTGAGGAACTGAGAAAAGATTTGTCAGATGTGGGTACAGAAGTTTCAGCCCAGACAATAAGACGCACACTGCGTAATGAAGGCCTCCGTGCCAGAACTCCCAGGCGTACCCCCTTGCTGTCTCCAAAGAATAAGAAAGAGTCGACTGCAGTATGCCAAAAGCCATGTGTGGACAAACACAAAAGTTGTGGGATAGTGTTCTGTGGACTGATGAAACAAAATTAGAACTGTTTGGGCCCATGGATCAACGCTATGTTTGGAGGAGGAAGAACAAGGCCTATGATGAAAAGAACACCTTGCCTACTGTGAAAGCATGGTGGAGGGTCAATCATGCTTTGGGGCTGTTTTGCTTCTGCAGGAACAGGGAAGCTTCAGCGTGTGCAAGGTACCATGAATTCTCTTCAGTACCAGGAGATATTGGATGGAAACGTGATGCAGTCCGTCACACACCTGAGGCTTGGGAGACGTTGGACCTTTCAACAGGACAATGATCCCAAGCATACCTCCAAGTCCACTAGAGCATGGTTGCAGAGGAAAGGCTGGAACATTTTGGAGTGGCCATCGCAGTCACCAGACTTAAATCCGATTGAGAACCTCTGGTGGGACTTAAAGAAAGCAGTTGCAGTGCGCAAGCCTAAGAATGTGACTGAACTGGAGGCCTTTGCCCATGAAGAATGGGCGAAGATACCTGTAGATCGCTGCAAGACACTTGTGTCAAGCTATGCTTCACGTTTAAAAGCTGTTATAACTGTAAAAGGATGCTGTACTAAGTACTAAGATTGAATGTCACTTGGGGGTTGAATAAAACTGATAATGCTGTGTGAGCACAGAAAAGACATTTGTGGTTATTTCATTATAACTGTTATGTTATATTTGTCTGACCTACAAGTGCCTCTTTAATGTAAATGTAAGCAAGATGACTGAATGATCAAAAGCAATGTCAAACTGGCCAAAACACTCAATTTCAGTGGGGGTTGAATAATTTTGGACACAACTGTAGGTGTGATGGTTAGGTGTCCAAGATTTGTTGATCCTATAGAACAGCTATTTTCAATCAGGGTTCGATGGAACCCTAGGGTTCTTCTAGAGTTTGTTAGGGGCTCCTTGAACGGTGGTGTGATTGACCTCCCATTTGATGATGCCTGCTTCATTCCAGGACCAATGCCACTTGGCAAAGTCAGTAGCATGTCACCAATGATCTTTTTAGCTGTCCGTAAGGGTGGCATTCTTTATATGTAGTCTTTAGGTAAGTGACATTTTGCCATAGCCCCATAATAAATCGGTTTGTTTAAGGGTTCCCTGAGACTTGAAAATTGTTTTGTGGTTCCTCTGGGGTTAGGAGGTTGAGAAAGGCTGATATAGTATACCCCATTTTTGCTTAAAGGAGGAGGTTTTCTCATCCTTTTACCTCATAGGAACCCTAAGTAAAATAATTTTCAGGTCTCAGGGAACCCTTGCTGAACCCTATCTAGCAGGGGTCAATGCTAATAATGCCTCTTACATTGGTGGGCAGCAGGAAGAACGCAACCCTTGTGGACAGCTAACAAGATAATTGGTGTTATGCTGCTGGCTTTGCCAAGTGGCGTTGGTCTTGACGGAACTATGTAGGCACCATTAATGAGAGATCATGACGGAACAATGCAGGCACTGTCAGTGGGAGGTGATGACGGAACTATGCAGGCACCATAAAGGAGAGGTCATGATGGAACTATGCAGGCACCGTCAGTGGGAGGTGATGACGGAACTATGCAGGCACCGTCAGTGGGAGGTGATGACGGAACTATGCAGGCACCATCAATGGGAGGTGATGACGGAACTATGCAGGCACCATCAATGGAAGGCCATGACGGAACTATGCAGGCACCATCAATGAGGTCATGATGGAACTATGCAGGCACCGTCAGTGGGAGGTCATGACGGAACTATGCAGGCACCATAAATGAGAGGTCATGATGGAACTATGCAGGCACCGTCAGTGGGAGGTCATGATGGAACTATGCAGGCACCGTCAGTGGGAGGTCATGATGGAACTATGCAGGCACCGTCAATGAGAGGTCATGACGGAACTATGCAGGCACCGTCAGTGGGAGGTCATGACGGAACTATGCAGGCACCGTCAGTGGGAGGTCATGACGGAACTATGCAGGCACCGTCAGTGGGAGGCCATGACGGAACTATGCAGGCACCGTCAGTGGGAGGTGATGACGGAACTATGCAGGCACCATCAATGGGAGGTGATGACGGAACTATGCAGGCACCATCAATGGAAGGCCATGACGGAACTATGCAGGCACCATCAATGAGAGGTCATGATGGAACTATGCAGGCACCGTCAGTGGGAGGTCATGACGGAACTATGCAGGCACCATAAATGAGAGGTCATGATGGAACTATGCAGGCACCGTCAGTGGGAGGTCATGATGGAACTATGCAGGCACCATAAATGAGAGGTCATGATGGAACTATGCAGGCACCATAAATGAGGTCATGATGGAACTATGCAGGCACCGTCAGTGGGAGGTCATGATGGAACTATGCAGGCACCGTCAGTGGGAGGTCATGATGGAACTATGCAGGCACCGTCAATGAGAGGTCATGACGGAACTATGCAGGCACCGTCAGTGGGAGGTCATGACGGAACTATGCAGGCACCGTCAGTGGGAGGTCATGACGGAACTATGCAGGCACCGTCAGTGGGAGGCCATGACGGAACTATGCAGGCACCGTCAGTGGGAGGCCATGACGGAACTATGCAGGCACCGTCAGTGGGAGGCCATGACGGAACTATGCAGGCACCGTCAGTGGGAGGCCATGACGGAACTATGCAGGCACCGTCAGTGGGAGGCCATGACGGAACTATGCAGGCACCGTCAGTGAGAGGCCATGACGGAACTATGCAGGCACCGTCAATGGGAGGTGATGACGGAACTATGCAAGCACCGTCACTGAGAGGTCATGATGGAACTATGCAGGCACCGTCAGTGGGAGGTCATGACGGAACTATGCAGGCACCATAAATGAGAGAGGTCATGACGGAACTATGCAGGCACCGTCAGTGGGAGGTCATGACGGAACTATGCAGGCACCGTCAATGAGAGGTCATGACGGAACTATGCAGGCACCGTCAGTGGGAGGTCATGACGGAACTATGCAGGCACCGTCAGTGGGAGGCCATGACGGAACTATGCAGGCACCGTCAGTGGGAGGCCATGACGGAACTATGCAGGCACCGTCAGTGGGAGGCCATGACGGAACTATGCAGGCACCGTCAGTGGGAGGCCATGACGGAACTATGCAGGCACCGTCAGTGGGAGGCCATGACGGAACTATGCAAGCACCGTCACTGAGAGGTCATGGCGGAACTATGCAGGCATCATCAATGAGAGGTCATGACGGAACTATGCAGGCACCATCAATGGGAGGCCATGACGGAACTATGCAGGCACCATCAATGGGAGGCCATGACGGAACTATGCAGGCACCATCAATGGGAGGCCATGACAGAACTATGCAGGCACCATCAATGGGAGGTCATGACAGAACTATGCAGGCACCATCAATGGGAGGCCAATCAGTCACAGCTCATGGAACACCTAACAACTTCTAGATGAACCTAAGGAATTCACGAAACCCAGGTTGCAAATGGCTGCCCTAAAGGATCAGTTAACCAAATGTTATATTTTAGTTGTAGGTGACATCCCCAACCCCCTCACTGGATTTTTATAGCCCTTTTAAGACTCCAACAGTAAAGCCATCTTAGTTCTTGGCGATGATCTGGCCCAACTTGGAATCCCAGTCTAACGGCTAAAAATATGGTGTTCTCACTTCTGAGGTCTCACAGAATTCCACGCGTGGGTGCAGCTAATCACATGACATCATACTACCCAAGTGAACCAGGACCTCTGCTGCAGCTGGACTGTCCTAGAGGTTTGAATGGCAAACTGAACTAGTAGCATAAGTGGAGCC
Organism: Staurois parvus; assembly: GCA_951230385.1. NCBI lineage: Eukaryota > Metazoa > Chordata > Amphibia > Anura > Ranidae > Staurois > Staurois parvus. The sequence continues at coordinate 297,712 of CATNWA010009460.1, forward strand.
AAGCTCACATCTCCAAAATCCTAACACAGGAAATGTATCTTTTCGTAATTCAACTGGTATATTGTTAGAATGTAGGTGACGATTCCACCTTGTACTTCAAAAAATTGATAGTAGTAGATGCTGCCTAGGCTCACCTTTATATTTTTTGGCACTAGGGATCCGAGTTAGTTTTGTGTCGAGCTCTTCCTCTGCTGAAATTTTCAAGACTTTAGTCCTGTAGTCGATAACCATGTGAGGAGGTCAGGACGTCGAGAAATCTCAAAAATGTGCTCTATGTAGGCGAGGTTGTCTAGAAAACAAAAGGTGCGAGAGGTCAGATTGTAGCAAGTAAAGCAACATCTTATTCTGTGATGTCACAGACATTCCTACCATTGGGACACAACTCCAATAATATGAGAAGACTGGAACCCCTATAAAAGACTGACAACAGAATGTCTACCTTCCTTCCACCATTCCTCTTATCTTCCCTCCATCCATCCTTCCATCCTACCTCCATCTCTTCCCTCCCATCCTTCGTCCATCCTTTTCTAACCTCCTCCATGCCTTTTTTCATTCCTCTCATCCTCCCTCTCCATCCATCCCTACTTCCTATGATCCCTCCATCCCTTCCTTCATTCATCTCATCCTCTCTCCATCCATCTCTTCCTTCCTCCTTCCCATCCTTTTCTAACCTCCTACATGCCTTTTTTCATTCCTCTCATCCTCCCTCCATCCATCCCTACTTCCTATGATCCTTCCATACTCCCTCCATCCCTTCATTCTTTCATCTTGTCCTCTCTCTCCATCCATCCCTACTTCCTATGATATTTCCATCCTCCCTCCATTACTTCCTTCATTCATCTCGTCCTCTCTCTCCATCTATTCCTTTTTTCCTTACTCCTATGCTCCTTCCATTCCTGTCTTCCATGCTCCCTCTACCTCTTCAATCCTTCCTTCCTCCCTCCATTCCTTCTTTCCTCCATCTCTTTCTACTTCCCATCCCCCACCATCCCTCCCTTCTATCTTTCTCCACCTACTTCTTCCTTTGTCCCATCCTCCCTCCATCCCTTTCATTCTTTCCCCCCATCTTCCCTGTACACTTTTCATCCTTCCTCCACTCCTTTCTTCCTTCCATATTCTCTCCATCCCCTGCTCCCATTCTCCCTACATTTCTTCCTTCCATGCTCCATCCCTTCCTTCCTCCTATTCCTTCCATCCTTACTCCCATCCACCCTTTATCCCTTCCTTCCTCCTTTTCTCTTCGATTTTCCTTCCTTCCTTGGACAGCAGGGCTTTCTCAGATGGTCAGTGCCAGGTGACAGTGATCACCGCCATCCGAGAGAAGAGGTGTTACTTCCTGTTCTTCAATCACTAGAACAGGCCTCCGTTGTTTGGCAGGAAAAGGTTAAAGGCACTTCACTGTAATGTCAGTACATTGCAGGAACAGACCCGATGTCCGTGTGACATACAATACAAAGCTTTGCTTGTTTCAGGGTAGAATGGCCTGAGCCTCCACCCATTGTTCTCCTGCTTGAAGGAGGTCTATGGCTTCTTCCTGCCTGTCCCCCATCTCCTTCCTCCTGTCAGGTTAGAGTGACCCTTCACATGTCTCTGTGCCCACGTCTCTGTCCTCGGGGTAGAACACACTTCTATATGTGCCTGATGTATTATTTATATCACATGTGTGTCAGCTTTATTGTAACATGGCCTGACCAGCTGCAGATCCCAATATATCATCATCAGCAACACTTCTCACAGCTCCTGCTATCTGTCCTGATGGAAGTATCCATACATCCATCCCATCCATGTCATCCATCCCATTCATGTCACCCACCCAATCCATCTCATCCACCCCATCCATGTCATCCATCCCATCCATGTCATCCACATCATCCACCCCATCCACCTCATCCACATCACCCATCCCATCCACATCATCCACCTCATCCACATCACCCACCCCATCCATCCTATCCATGTCATCCATCCCATCCATGTCATCCATCCCATCCATCCTGTCATCCACCCAATCCATCTCATCCACCCCATCCACATCATCCATCTCATCCACCCCATCCAAGAAATAACATGAGATACATAAACCATCCACTTCATCCATTCTAGAAATAACTCTCCTCTCCATCTCTATCTCTCTCCCTCTCCTCTCTTTACCTGTTCTCGGCCCCACTCCTTTCTCCTCTTACTTTCCCCGCACTCCACTCTTACCCCACTCCCCTCTCTTCTCTGTCCCCATCTGTTTTTCCTCCCCACTTCCCTCTCTTCTCTCCCCTCACTCTCCCTATCTGTTTTCTCACCCTCCCCCCTCTCCCTCCTCTCTCTCACCCCTCCTCCTCCCTCTCTTTTCTCTTCACCTCCCCTCCTCCTCTCTCTCTCTCTCACCGTCCCCTTCCTCTCTTTTCTCTCTCACCCTCTCCTCCTCTTTTCGCTCCCCCCCTCTCCTCTTTTCTTTACCTCTCTTTTCTCTCTCCCCCCCTCCTCTCTTTTTTTCTCTCACCCTCTCCTCCCTCTCTTTTTTCTCTCACCGTCCTCCCTCTCTTTTCTCTCCCACTCCTCTCCTCTTTACCTCTTTTTTTCTCTCTCTCACCCTCTCCCCCTCTCTTTTCTATCCCCCCCTCTCTTTTCTCTCACACCCTCTCTTTCTCCCCCCCCCCTCCTCTCTCCCCCCCCTTTTCTTTACCTCTTTTCTCTTCCCCCTCCCTTTTCACTCTCTCTCCCCCCCCCCCCTCTCTCTTTTTTTTTTTTTTTACCTCTTTTTCTCCCCTCCCCCTCTTTTCTCTCACCCTCTTTCCTCTCCCCCCTCTCCTCTTTCCCTCTTCCTCTTTCCCTCTCCTCTCTCCCTCTCCCTCCCCCCTCTCCTCTCTCCCTCTCCCCTCTTTTTCTCTCACCCCTCTCTCCCTCTCCCCCCTCCCCTCCCCCCTCCTCCTTTTCTCCTCTCTCCCTCTCCCCCCCTCTCCTCTCTTTTCTCTCACCCTCTCCCCCCTCTCCTCTCTTTTCTCTCCCCTCTCCCTCCCCCTCTTTCCTCTCTCACCCTCTCCTCCTCTTTTCTCTCCCACCCCCTCTCCTCTTTTCTTTACCTCTCTTTTCTCTCTCTCCCCCTCCCTCTTTTTTTTTCTCTCACCCCCTCCTCTCTTTTTTTCTCTCACCCTCTCCTCCTCCTTTTTCTCTCACCCTCCCTCCTCCTCTCTTTTTCTCTCTCACCCACTCCTCCTCTCTTTTTTCTCACCCACTCCTCTCCTCTTTACCCCCTTTTTTTTTCTCTCTCACCCTCTCCTCCTCTCTTTTCTCTCACACCCTCTCTTTTCTCTCCCCCCCCTTTTCTTTACCTCTTTTCTCTTCCCCCTCCCTTTTCACTCTCCTCTCCCCCCTCTCTCTCTTTTTTTTTTTTACCTCTTTTCTCACCCTCCCCCCTCTTTTCTCTCACCCTCTTTCCCCTCTCCCCTCCCCCCTCCTCTTTCCCTCTCCTCTCTCCCTCTCCTCCCTCTCCTCTCTCCCTCTCCCCCTCTTTTCTCTCACCCTCTCTCCTCTCTCCCTCCCTCCTCTTTTCTCTCTCCCTCTCCCCCCTCACTTCTCTCTACCTCTCCCCCCTCACTTCTCTTTTCTCTCACCCTCTCTCCCTCTCCTCTCCCCTCTTTTCTCTCACCCTCTCTTATATCTGTCCTTCACTCTCTTCTTCTCTCCTATTCTCCGATTCTCGCCCCCCCCCCCCCCCATACAGGTATGTAGCCCACCATCCTCATTGGCATGTGGCGCAGGCAGTCGGTCTCCCGTGTATGGCTCTCAAACACAAGGATCAAAAACACAAATTGCCTGAAGTAAGAGAAGCAAAGCCGATGTTGCCAGGGAGCCCAGCTGACAAGGACTAGACTTAGAGAAGGAAAGGTCACCCTCTTCCAGCACTCCGCCACAGACACAAATGTCACTTTAATTATCCTGCGCCGGGAACAATCCCCTGTGCAAACAAGAGCGGTGACAGTGTGCGCGTGTCCGTACGTGTGCGCCAACTCATTGCGGGTTCAGCCCCGCCGAAAGGTGTGGGGGGGGGGGGGGGGGGGGGAGTATTCCAAAACTGGACATACTCACCTACATTCATGAAGCCACAATAACATATCTCCCGGCCAAAAATCTATTCGTGACCGAAAAGGTGCGCCAAATGTTATACATCCTATATCCTTACAGAGTATATATCGGATCCGAATCGTGTACATCCTAGAGATTCATAATGTATGTCCTATATACATCCTGTATACTATACATCTATATACTGTAATGTACATCCTGTATACTATATACATCTATATACCTGTAATGTACATCCTGTATACTATACATCTATATACCTGTAATGTACATCCTGTATACTATACATCTATATACCTGTAATGTACATCCTGTATACTATACATCTATATACATCCTGTATACTATACATCTATATACCTGTAATGTACATCCTGTATACTATACATCTATATACCTGTAATGTACATCCTCTATACTATACATCTATATACCTGTAATGTACATCCTGTATACTATACATCTATATACCTGTAATGTACATCCTCTATACTATACATCTATATACCTGTAATGTACATCCTGTATACTATACATCTATATACCTGTAATGTACGTCCTGTATACTATACATCTATATACCTGTAATGTACATCATGTATACTATACATCTATATACCTGTAATGTACATCCTGTATACTATACATCTATATACCTGTAATGTACATCATGTATACTATAACATCTATATACCTGTAATGTACATCCTATATACTATACATCTATATACCTGTAATGTACATCCTATATACTTGTAATGTACATCCTGTATACTATACATCTATATACTGTAATGTACATCCTATATACTATACATCTATATACCTGTAATGTACATCCTATATACTTGTAATGTACATCCTGTATACTATACATCTATATACCTGTAATGTACGTCCTGTATACTATTCATCTATATACCTGTAATGTACATCCTCTATACTATACATCTATATACCTGTAATGTACATCCTGTATACTATACATCTATATACCTGTAATGTACATCCTCTATACTATACATCTATATACTTGTAATGTACATCTATATACTTGTAATGTACATCCTATATATGACCGCTCCAATTGCGGACAATAGGGTGATATGATTTCCAAGTCACATGGCAGATCGCACCCGATGTGAGCGGGGTGTTAATCACCGGTCACACCACTGCAATTTAAAATCACGCGATTTGTCCAGTTTCAACACAATTTAAGGTGTGATTTCTTGCTACCTGTGAAGATATTGCGCTCGGTCACACTGCTGCAATCTGCGAATTGAAATCGCACCTGAAATTGCACACAAATCGCAGCAGTGTGACTGGTGACTATCAACGAATTCTTGCCATTTGCAGTGAAATTCCATTATTTTCTATGTATGTGAAATCGCAACAAAACAGCAGAAAGTCACGCAAGAACTGTTTGGAAATCGCGTTGCAGCAAATCGCACCTTAAGATGCCAACATTCACATTCATTAGATGCGATTTCAATTCACCACTAATGCCAGCAGTGTGAGCCCTCCCCCACTTTATCCAAGACGAAAAACAAAAAAGTGGGTTGGAGATACAATACATATATACAGGTGAAACTGGAAAAATGAGAATCTGCTGCATTCATTCATTTATTTCAGTGCAGCAACTTAAAAGGTGACACTAATATATGAGACTCATTACATGCAAAGCAAGATAGTTCAAGCCGTGATTTGTCATCATTGTGATGATTATGGCTTACAGCTCATGAAAACCCCAAATCCACAATCTCAGAAAATGAGAATATTGTGAAAAGGTGGAATAATCTCGGCTCAAAGTGTCCCACTCTAATCAGATAATTAAGCCATAACACCTGCAAAGGGTTCCTGAGCCTTTAAATGGTCTCTCAGTCTGGTTCAGTAGGAATCACAATCATGGGAAAGACTGCTGACCTGACACCATCACTGACACCCTCCATAAGGAGGGAAAGCCTCAAAAGGGAATTGCAGAAGAAGTTGGATGTTCCCAAAGTGCTGTATCAAAGCACATTAATAGAAAGTTATGTGGAAGGGAAAAGTGTGGAAGAAAAAGGTGCACAAGCAGCAGGGATGATCGCAGCCTGGAGAGGATTGTCAGGAAAAGGCCATTCAAAAGTGTTGGGGACTTTCACAAGGAGTGGACTGAGGCTGGAGTCAGTGCATCAAGAGCCACCACACACAGACGGATCCTGGACATGGGCTTCAAATGTCGTATTCCTCTTCTCAAGCCGCTCCTGAACAACAAACAACGTCAGAAGCGTCTTACCTGGGCTAAAGAAAAACAGACCTGGTCTGCTGCTCAGTGGTCCAAAGTCCTCTTTTCTGATGAGAGCAACTTTTGCATGTCATTTGGAAACCAAGGATCCTGAGTATGGAGGAAGAATGGAGAGGCCCAAGGACCCCGAGTGTGGAGGAAGAATGGAGAGGCCCAAGGACCCCGAGTATAGAGGAAGAATGGAGAGGCCCAAGGACCCCGAGTGTGGAAGAAGAATGGAGAGGCCCAAGGACCCCAGAGTGTGGAGGAAGAATGGAGAGGCCCAAGGACCCCGAGTGTGGAGGAAGAATGGAGAGGCCCAAGGACCCCGAGTATGGAGGAAGAATGGAGAGGCCCAAGGACCCCGAGTATGGAGGAAGAATGGAGAGGCCCAAGGACCCCGAGTGTGGAGAAAGAATGGAGAGGCCCAAGGACCCCGAGTGTGGAAGAAGAATGGAGAGGCCCAAGAACCCCGAGTATGGAGGAAGAATGGAGAGGCCCAAGGACCCCGAGTGTGGAGGAAGAATGGAGAGGCCCAAGGACCCCGAGTATGGAGGAAGAATGGAGCACTCTGACTCCACCTTTGGAATAATGTCTCACAATTTGTAGAAAAAAAAAAAAGAGAGAGTGCCAAGGTATTTGAAGACTCCTTAAACTGCACTTAAGGCATGCTAAACTGGCCTCTCAGTTGATATAAATGTCATTTTAGCATGCCTTAGACACTATAGAGCGCCCGAAGCGCCTTTGCAGCTTGATGAAGCCACACCCATTATTTGCCCTTTCAGATAAGACGCAGGGATTGTGTTTTTGCTCCAAGTCAGTAAATAAACCTCCCAGGATGACAAGGGGTTAAACGTTTTCTCAAATCAACAGGGGAGCCGCAGCGCCGGCGGTGGTCCCTCGGAACAGATCAGAAAAGTATTGGCATGGCAACAGGAATCTTTGCTCAGTGCTGACAGGCGGTGCTGCGCCGAGGCCCGAGAGGTCTGGCGGTCTGAAATTCTGAAGATGTTACGCCGCTGGACGTCTGCGCGCAGGATTTTCTGTAATTAGCCCTCGTCGGCCGCTAAACGGACCGCGTGAGAAAAACACCGCGAGTCACCGACGCCCAGTTCCATCTCCCACCATTGTAAATACATAAATACATGGCAGATAGAGGATTACAAGGTTTCCTTATGGGGCAACATGGGGCGAGAAAACTAAAAAAGACAAAATGTATCTAAATTTTTGTATTGGATGGCATGGGGGAGGGGCTAGAACCGCTGTTGGGTCTTTATTGCCGTTTGTGTGCCCAATCACCTGGTGATTGTCCTGGTGACCATCACCAAGGAAGTGAGGGGAAATCCAAAATGTTACAGTTGTCATCAGAACAGGAAGTGAGGGGAAATCCAAAATGTTACAGTTGTCATCAGAACAGGAAGTGAGGGGAAATCCAAAATGTTACAGTTGTCATCAGAACAGGAAGTGAGGGGAAATCCAAAATGTTACAGTTGTCACCAGGACAGGAAGTGAGAGGAAATCCAAAATGTTACAGTTGTCACCAGGACAGGAAGTGAGAGGAAATCCAAAATGTTACAGTTGTCACCAGAACAGGAAGTGAGATGAAATCCAAAATGTTACAGTTGTCACCAGAACAGGAAGGGAGAGGAAATCCAAAATGATACAGTTGTCACCAGGACAGGAAGTGAGAGGAAATCCAAAATGTTACAGTTGTCACCAGAACAGGAAGTGAGATGAAATCCAAAATGTTACAGTTGTCACCAGAACAGGAAGGGAGAGGAAATCCAAAATGATACAGTTGTCACCAGGACAGGAAGTGAGAGGAAATCCAAAATGTTACAGTTGTCACCAGAACAGGAAGTATGGGGAAATCCAAAATGTTACAGTTGTCACCAGAACAGGAAGTGAGGGGAAATCCAAAATGTTATCACCAGAACATGGAGTGAAGGGAAATCCAAAACGTTTCAGCTGTCCCCAGAACAGGAAGTGAGGGGAAATCCAAATTATTACAGCTGTCACCAGGACAGGAATTGAAGGGCAATCCAAAATGATACCGTTATCACCAAAACAGGAAGTGATGGGAAATACATTTTTTTTATTTGTCACAAGAACAGGAAGTGAGAATGAATCCAAAATGTTATCACCAGAACAGGAAGTGAGGGGAAATAAAAAATGTTACAGTTGTCCCCAGAAGAGGAAGTGAGGGGAAATCCAAAATGATAGTTATCACCAAAACAGGAAGGGAGGGGAAATACATTTTTTTTATATTTGTCACAAGAACAGGAAGTGAGAATAAATCCAAAATGTTATTACCAGAACAGGAAGTGAGGGGATATCCAAAATGTTACACCTATCACCAGAACAGGAAGGGAAAATAAAAAATGATACAGTTGTCCCCAGATGTGAGCAAAATCTTCCAATGGGGACACCTCTTCCAGTGACAACTGTCTGAAACGGCCCTTCTTCACAAAACCTGTTTTGTGTTTTATTCGTTTCCTATTCTATCTCAAGAAAAAAAACAGTTTTGGCTTTAGGTACATTTCCCCCAGATTTAGCAGCTACTTCACAGGGGGGTGGGTGGTTCTGCTGGGAGAATCCCTCAATCACCCCGAAAACCCCAACAATACGTCTGATATGTTCATTTCCTATGATTGCCAACTCCATCTAGTGGCCATAATGCTGTATGTTCTGGAAATACCTCAATCAGGATAATGATCACTACGGCCACTAGATGGAGCTGATGGTCATAGGAAATAAATGTTTGAGAATTTTTTTTTTAATTAGATCTCAGTGTTACCTCTTTGCATCATGTGACCCAATGTGCTTTACGCGTTTTATCGCGCATTACGGGAAGGCAGCCCATGTCCTACCTTTTGCCAATTTATCGTGCTTCTCCAGGAAACTGAACCAGTCCTGGCAGGAGGCGATCTCCTCGCTTTTCTCGCTGGGGATGTCCTCTTTGCACGCCGACTTTAGCTGGTCCAGATCCTCGTTGGTGATGTTCTCGGAGAGCTCCTGCAACAGGGCGTCATACTCCTCCATGCTGGCCTGCAAACACAACGGACGCGTCACCATCAAACCGCACATAGGGGGGGGGGGGGGGCAACAGTCAAGTGATAGTGGACCCGTCATATAATACATCAGAAATGATTGCGTCATCATAACCTGTTCACATTCGAGGAAAAAAAAAACAAAAAACGTCCTCTACATCTCCAATCATATACCTATTACTTATTTTATTTTGTTAATAAATAATAATAATAATAATAATATATATATATATATTTTGTTTTTTTATTATTATTATTTTTTAATATCTTTATTGAAAAAAAAAATTAGTAATAATTTGTTTTAACAAAAATGAATATACCTGAAAAAATTCCAGCAATGACATTTTTGTATTGTATTTTTTTCTAAAAAAAATTAAAACATATGAATATCTGAAAATCCTATAAATTTCATCACATAGCATCACTAAATTGTATTAATATATTTTTACTTTTTTTTTTAGAAAAATAGAAAAAGGCTTTCTCTAAAAATAAATGAATATCTGAACATTCTAGAAATGTCATAAAATATCTTGTTGTATTAATATGTTTTTGCTTTTTTTTTTAGAAAAGTAGAAAAAGTTTTTTTCTTTTTATTCTAAAAATAAAAATATCTGAATATCTGAAAATTCTAGAAATTTCATCACATAGCATCACTAAATTGTTGTATTAATATATTTTTCCTTTTTCTTTTTAGAAAAATAGAAAAAGGCTTTTTTTTTTTTAAATAAATGAATATCTGAACATTCTAGAAATGTCATCGCATAGCATCACGAAATTGTATTAATATATTTTTACTTTTTTTTTTTAGAAAAATATATGAATATCTGAAAATTCTATAAATTTCATCACATAACATCACTAAATTGTTGTATTAATATATTTTTCCTTTTTTTTTTTTAGAAAAATAGAAAAAGGCTTTATTAAAAAATAAATGAATATCTGAACATTCTAGAAATGTCATAAAATATCTTGTTGTATTAATATATGTTTTTGCTTTTTTTTTTTTTAGAAAAGTAGAAAAAGTTTTTTTCTTTTTATTCTAAAAATAAAAATATCTGAATATCTGAAAATTCTAGAAATTTCATCACATAGCATCACTAAATTGTTGTATTAATATATTTTTCCTTTTTCTTTTTAGAAAAAGGCTTTTTTTTTTTAAATAAATGAATATCTGAACATTCTAGAAATGTCATCACATAGCATCACTAAATTGTATTAATATATTTTTACTTTTTTTTAGAAAAATATATGAATATCTGAAAATTCTATAAATTTCATCACGTAACATCACTAAATTGTTGTATTAATATATTTTTCCTTTTTCTTTTTAGAAAAATAGAAAAAGGCTTTTTTCTAAAAATAAATGAATATCTGAACATTCTAGAAATGTCATAAAATATCTTGTTGTATTAATATGTTTTTGCTTTTTTTTTTTTTTAGAAAAGTAGAAAAAGTTTTTTTTTTTTTTTTATTCTAAAAATAAAAATATCTGAATATCTGAAAATTCTAGAAATTTCATCACATAGCATCACTAAATTGTTGTATTAATATATTTTTCCTTTTTCTTTTTAGAAAAATAGAAAAAGGCTTTTTTTTTTTTTTTAAATGAATATCTGAAAATTCTATAAATTTCATCACATAACATCACTAAATTGTTGTATTAATATATTTTTTTTTTTTTTTTTTTTTTTAGAAAAATAGAAAAAGGCTTTTTTCTAAAAATAAATGAATATCTGAACATTCTAGAAATGTCATAAAATATCTTGTTGTATTAATATGTTTTTGCTTTTTTTTTTTAGAAAAGTAGAAAAAGTTTTTTTCTTTTTATTCTAAAAATAAAAATATCTGAATATCTGAAAATTCTAGAAATTTCATCACATAGCATCACTAAATTGTTGTATTGATATATTTTTCCTTTTTCTTTTTAGAAAAATAGAAAAAGGCTTTTTTTTTTTTTTTTTTTAAATAAATGAATATCTGAACATTCTAGAAATGTCATCACATAGCATCACTAAATTGTATTAATATATTTTTTACTGTTTTTTTTTTTTAGAAAAATATATGAATATCTGAAAATTCTATAAATTTCATCACGTAACATCACTAAATTGTTGTATTAATATATTTTTCCTTTTTTTTTTTTAGAAAAATAGAAAAAGGCTTTTTCTAAAAATAAATGAATATCTGAACATTCTAGAAATGTCATAAAATATCTTGTTGTATTAATATGTTTTTGCTTTTTTTTTAGAAAAGTAGAAAAAGTTTTTTTTCTTTTTATTCTAAAAATAAAAATATCTGAATATCTGAAAATTCTAGAAATTTCATCACACATAGCATCACTAAATTGTTGTATTAATATATTTTTCCTTTTTCTTTTTAGAAAAATAGAAAAAGGCTTTTTTTTTTTAAATAAATGAATATCTGAACATTCTAGAAATGTCATAAAATATCTTTACTACATTGTTGTATTAATATATTTTTGCTTTTTTACAAAAGTAGAAAAAGTTTTTTTCTTTTTATTCTAAAAAAAAAAATATATATGAATATCTGAAAATTCTAGAAATGTCATCGCATAGCATCACCAAATTATTGTATTAATATATTTTTACTTTTTTTTTTCAAAAAATGTTTTTACTTTTTTTTTTTACTAAAAATAAAAATATGAATATCTGGAAATTCTAGAAAATGTCATCAATATTATTCTGTGTTGTTGTATTAATATATTTTTTACTTTTTTTTAGAAACATGTTGGCATGTCAGGACTGGGTATGCAACGCCTAATAAACACACCATCACAATTTAAGCAGTCTGATTGAAAGGGGCGGGGCAAGGGACAATCAGAGCTCCGCCTCATTTCCTGTTTGGAGGGCATCCAGCATCATCTGGCACTTTCCTCCTCAGCTTGACTGTCCCTGGCCCCGCCCCTTGAAATAATTAGAGCTCCGCCTCATTTCCTGGCTGCAGGGCGTCCAGCATCATCTAGCCCCCCCCCAGCCTGACTGTCCCTGGCCCCGCCCCTTTCAGTCATTAGAGTTCCACCTCATTTCCTGGCTGGAGGACATCCAGCATCATCTAGTCCCCCCAGCCTGACTGTCCCTGGGCCCTCCCCTTTCAATCAGAGCTCCGCCTCATTTCCTGGCTGGAGGGCATCCAGCATCATCTGGCACTTTCCTCCTCAGCCTGACTGTCCATAGCCACACCCCTTTCAATAATTAGAGCTCCGCCTCATTTCCTGGTTGGAGGGCGTTCAGCATCATCTAGCGCTTTCCTCCCCAGCCTGACTCCCTGGCCCCGTCCCTTGAAATAATTAGAGCCCATCTCATTTCCTGGCTGGAGGGCATCCAGCATCCTCTAGCCCTTTCCTCCCCAGCCTTGCCTTTTCAATCATTAGAGTTCCGCCTTATTTCCTGGCTGGAGAGCGTCCAGCATCCTCTAGCACTTTCCTCCCCAGCCTGACTGTCCCTGCCCCTTGAAATAATTAGAGCCTGCCTCATTTCCTGGCTGGAGGGCGCCCAGCATCATCTAGCCCTTTCCTCCCCAGTATGTCCCCATCCCTTTCATTCATTGGATTTCAGTTCCTTCGATCCTGGAGGCTCAAGTGGGAGTTAAAGGACAAATCTGTTTGGTGGGTAATGGGGGGGAGGGGGGGTATAGATTAATGAAGGGTCGCAGGCCAACATGGCCGCCCTCGGCACGCCTTTCCATTGCCATTCTCCTCGCTCGCTCTTTGGCGTCACGTCAGGCTGGCAGCTTCCTAGGCGATGAAGCGATGAGAACGCACGCCATGCTGTTCCAGTTTGTCCGCATACTTCGCACCCCTCATACGAGGGAGGAATTCTCCGCATAACTCTTTGTTAACAGCCTCGGCCCCGTGCCACCAGACTTCAAGGGCCCCTCCACCCCGATCTGATATTCTACACGTTGGGTGGGGGCCCAATAAGTCGCCTACCCCTCGTCTTGCCTACCTTTGCAACTTAAATGGGGAGATTGCGATTCTCAACTCCGCCCACCTCACAGCCATTGGAGGGTTCCCAACTGCTGTTATTCTTGTTCTACATTATGGAGAATGCAGCAAGAGGACAGAGACCACCCCCCTCCCCCGATGGGTAATGAACACGGAGGGATTACTTCGGCGTGGATTGACCACTGCAAGCTGAAAAACAATATCCGGTACAGGGGCAGACTGACAACTTATGGGGCCCCCGGGCAATAGGGGATCATGGGGCCCCTGTGTCCTTGCCCAAACTCAAAAAAGCCTATGAAAAAGGTACCAGGGGCATCTCATGGGGCCCCCGACTGACCCCGGGCCCTCGGGCAGTGCCCGAGTTTCCAAATGGTCAGGCCGCCCCTGATCCGGTACAGTAGGGTGACCAGATGTCCCCGGGACAGACCCCGATTTTGGGGGGCTGTCCCTAAGAGATTAAATGCCCCGATTTTGTCCCAGGTGCTTGCGACCTGCAGGGCCCGCACTCTTGACCCAGAGCAAGGTAGGCTCAGGTGGTATTAAATCATACCCCTTTAGGCCCCTCCCACTGTTGGCACAATTTGGCTACGCCCAACATTTGAAGAGACGCGTTTCGTATTCCATTATCTTTGCCCCCCCTGCTCCACCCCTGTCATGGCTTCAATAAAAGTGGGGCGTGGTCAGTAGGGTGTCCCGGGCTTCAGTTTCAAAATCCAGTCTCCTTATGTTACTGGCGGCCCAATTCATGCCGTGAAAGACCCATTGCATCATGGGAGGAGAGCTTCTATTTCCAGGTTGAGTGGACATCAGAGGCTCCCCCTACAGCCCCCATTACAGAGTTGCTCTTCACATCGGAGTCCCCTCATCAGTTCAGAAGTCTCCCTTCCTCCCTCGCATCCGAGGTCCCCCCATCATATCAGGGGTCACATCCCCCCATCACATCAGGTCCCCCCATCACATCATGGTCCCCCCCATCACATCATCAGAGTCCCCCCCCATCACATCAGCGACCTACCATCAAATCGGAGGCCCCCATAACATCAGGTTTCCCCTTCACATCCGAGTCCACCATCACAGAACCCTCTCATCACATCAAAACCCCACCCTTCTCATCAGAGTCCCCCCTATACATTAGAGGCTCCCCCTACAGCCCCCATTATAGAGTCGCTTTTCCATTAGAGTCCCCCATCAGCTCAGAAGTCTACTTTCCTATTATAGTTCCCATCACATCAGAGGCTCCCCCTAGAGCCCCCATTACAGAGTCGCTCTTCCCATCAGCATCACCCTTCTCATTAGAGTTCCCCCCATCAGTTCAGAATTTTTCTTTCCTATCGAGTTCCCCATCACATCAAAGGTTACCCCATCACAATGGAGGCCCCCCATTACATCGGAGGCACCCCCCCCTCCATTTTAGAGTTCCCATTTTATAACAGGGTTCCTTCCATCACATCAGAAGCCCCACCTTTACATCAGAGTCCCCATCACAGAATCATCTCATCACAACAAAAGCCTCACCCTTCTCATCAGAGTCCCCCTATACATCAGAGGCTCCCCCTAGAGCCCCTATTACAGAGTAATTCTTCCCATTAGAGTCCCCCCATCAGTTCAGAAGTCTCCTTTCCTATTATAGTCCCCATCACATCAGAGGCTCCCCCTAGAGCCCCCATTACAGAATCACTCTTCCCATCAGCATCCCCCTTCTCATTAGAGTCCCCCCCCCAATCAGTTCAGAATTTTTTTCTTTCATATCAGAGACCCCATCACGTCAGTGTGTCCCCTCCATCACATCAGAGTCCCCATTTTATATCAGCCCCCTCCCCATCACATCAGAAGCCCCACCTTTACATCAGAGTCTCCATCACAGACTCATTTCATCACATCAAAAGCCCCACCCTTCTCATCAGAGTCCCCACATACATCAGAAGCTCCCCCTAGAGCCCTCCTCATTTGAGTCTCCCCATAACCTCAGAAGCCTCCCTTCTTATCAGAGTCTCCCATTACATCAAAGGTTACCCCATCACATCACAGCAGTCCCCCCCATCACATCAGAGTCCCTCCTTCACAGAGACCCCTAATCACATCAAAATCCCCATCCTTCACATTAGAGCCTCACCTATAAATCAGCGCCCCCCACCCCGATATAGGAACACACCATCACAGAGTCCTTGTTACCATCAGATTCCCCCTATTAGATAAGAATTCGCCCTATCAGAAGCCTCCCTTCCTACTGGAGTTCCCCATCACACCAGTCCCCCCTCCCCCCTTCTCATCAGAGCTCCCCCCACCACCTAACAGTCCCTCCATCACAATTTTTTCACATCAGAAGCCCCGTTTTTTTTTTTTTCAGAGCCCCCTCTTTACATCAGAAACCCCCTAGACATGGGAGCCCCCCCATCACAGATTCCCCTTTTCCATCTTACAGCGTATGGCACCAGCAGCGTGACAGGAGGGCAATAGAGCTTCATTGGTTGTTATGGTGCTGGCGGTCACATGACCAATATCCTATCAAAACCAAATCACACCACACCAGCCTCTATTTAATACCATCATGATAGGATACAATTACAGCATTAAAAAAAATATCCCATTAGTGCATCCTGGTCCTACAGCTTCATTGGCTGTTATGGTGCTGGCGGTCACATGACCAATATCCCGTCAAAACCAATCACACCCCACCCAGCTTCTATTTAACACTGTCATGATGGGATAATTATTTTTTTTTAATGCTGTAATTGTATCCTATTAATGCATGCTGGTCCTACAGCTTCTTTGGTTGTTATGGTGCTGGTGGCAGTCACATGACCAATATCCCATCAAAACCAATCACACCACACCAGCCTCTATTTAATACTGTCATGGCAAGATACAATTACAGCATTAAAAAAAAAAAAATTCCATCCTGGCCCTAGAGCTTAATGGGTTGATCTGGTGTTGGTGGTCACTCCACCTGCACCATTGCAGCACATGACGCCAGTCCAGGGCAAACTGCGTGTTTACGGCACCTCAGTTGCGAAACGCTGCATTGGTGGTTCATTGCCACTGCATGCTACACTTTATTGAACCTCATTTACCACTTGATGGCTAAATGGTTAGCAATTAAATTGGAGGTGATTGCAGGATATTTTAAGAGCTTGATTGGTAAAAAAAAAAAAAAAAAATCGCCATCATCCCCTGCACACCAACTGCAATTCCAAATCACGCCGACAGCCAGGAATTATGAAACGACACAAAAGCCTTCGTAGCTCTGGCGGTGTCGTGTTCCAGCCACTAAATGTACTTTTGTAACCCGACAGCCTCGATTTCTAATCATCGCAAGGCGCCGAGCGGCATGGGAGAAACGGACCTGTCGACCCGCTCGTTAGGCGGATAATTTCAGGATCTGACAGTCCAGCGGAGAGCCGCTCGCCGATAATTAGCAGAAGGCCAGTGATGGAGCGTCTGCTGTGCGCCGACTGCAGGAGTGCGGAGAACGCCGCTCATTCCATTAAATAGGGGATTAAAGAGAGCTGCTTAAAGGCAAACTCCGCAGAAAAAACGTCTTCTTTCCTCAAACGGTTACAATGGACTTTTTTTTTTTTCCTTATGCAGGCCATAGACAGGTCAAAAATTGTCCGATTTTTCGGCTGAAATAAAAAATCAGCCGATTTTCGCACTGTTAGTGTGGGTTAATTGGTCGGCCGTTTTTCAGGGTTTTGGCACATTTTTTTTATCGGTCAAGTTGGAAAATTTGCGGCCGAGTTTGACGATCGGCCGATTTTCCTGGCAATGATGGGCAAATCAGACGATCGTTTTACCAATAAAAAAAATCTGCGCATGAGCCGTGACCTGGAAGAAGGAGAAGAAAAAGGAGGAGGAAGAGGAGGAGGAAGAAGAAGAGGAGGAGGAAGAGAAGAAGAAGAGGAGCAGGAAGAGGAGGAGGAGGAAGAAGAAGAGGAGGAGGAGGAAGAGGAGGAGGAGGAGGAGGTAGAAGAAGAGGAAGAAGAAGAGGAGGAAGAGGAAGAAGAAGAGGAGGAAGAAGAAGAGGAGGAGGAGGAAGAGGAAGAGAAGAGAGAGGAGGAGGAGGAGGAAGAGGAAGAAGAAGAGGAGGAGGAGGAAGAAGAAAGGAGGAGGAGGAAGAAGAAGAGGAGGAGGAAGAGAGAGGAGGAGGAAGAAGAAGAGGAGGAGGAAGAAGAGGAGGAGGAGGAAGAAGAAGAGGAGGAGGAAGAAGAGGAGGAGGAAGAAGAGGAGGAAGAAGAGGAAGAGGAGGAGGAGGAAGAAGAGGAGAAGAAGAGGAGGAGGAAGAAGAAGAGGAGGAGGAGGAAGAAAGAGGAGGAGGAAGAAGAGGAGGAGAGAAGAAGAGGAGGAAGAAGAGGAAGAGAGGAGGAGGAAGAGGAAGAAGAAGAGGAGGAGGAAGAGGAAGAAGAAGAGGAGGAGGAAGAGGAAGAAGAAGAGGAGGAGGAGGAAGAGAGAGGAAGAAGAGGAGGAGGAAGAAGAGGAAGAAGAAGAGGAGGAGGAGGAGGAAAGAAGAAGAAGAAGAGAGGAAGAGGAGAGGAAGATGAGGAAGAAGAAGAAGAAGAGGAGAGGAGAAGGAAGAAGAGGAGGAGAGGAGGAGGAGGAGGAGGAGAGAAGAGGAGGAGGAGGAGGAAGAGTAAAGAAGAGGAGGAGGAGGAGGAAGAGAAGAGGAAGAAGAGAGGAGGAGGAGAGGAAGAAGAAGAGGAGGAGGAGGAAGAGGAAGAAGAGGAGGAAGGAAGAGAAGAGGAGGAAGGAGAAGAAGAGGAGGAGGAAGAGGAAGAGGAAGAAGAGGAGGAGGAGGAGGAGGAAGAGGAAGAAGAGGAGGAGGAGAGGAAGAGGAAGAAGAAGAGGAGGAGGAAGGAGAAAGAAGAGAAGGAGGAGGAGGAAAAAGAGGAGGAAGAGGAGCAGGCGGAGGAGGAAGAAGAGGAGGAGGAAGAAGAGGAGGAAGAAGAAGAGGAGAGAAAGAAGAAGAGGAGGAGGAGGAGGAAGAAGAAGAAGAAGAGGAGGAGGAGGAGGGAGGAGGAGGAGAAGAAGAAGAAGAAGAGAGGAGAGGAAGAAGAGGAGGAGGAAGAAGAGATGAGGAGGAGGAAGAAGAGGAGGAGGAGGAGGAGGAGGAGGAAGAGAGGAGGAGGAGAGGAGGAGGAAGAGGAGGAGGAGGAGGAAGAGGAGGAGAGGAGAAGAGGAGGAGGAGGAAGAAGAAAGAGGAGGAGGAGAAGAAGAAGAGGAAGAAGAAGGAGGAGGAGGAGGAGGAAGAGGAAGAAGAGGAGGAGGAGGAGGAGGAGGAAGGAAGAAGAGAAGGAGGAGGAGGAAGGAGAAGAGAAGGAGGAGGAGGAAGGAGAAGAGAAGGAGGAGGAGGAGGGAGGAGAAGAAGAGGAGGAGGAGGGAGGAGGAAGAAGAGGAGGAGGAGGAGGAGGAGAGGAAGAGGAGGAGGGAGGAGGAGGAAGAGGAGGAAGAGAGGAAGAGGAGGAGAAGAGAGGAAGAAGAGGAGGGAGGAGGAGGAGGAGGAAGAAGAGGAAGAGGAGGAGGAGAAAGAGGAAGACGAGGAAGAGGAAGAAGAATCTGTAAAATGTAAAAATGAAAATATGGGACAGCAAAACAAAATAAAAAATTGGTCATAAGTCAACTTTAAAAATACTGTATAGTTTCCCTGTGACAGAGAAGGAATTATGATAATGATGATAATGATGATAATAATAATATCTGTAAAATGCAAAAAGGAAAATATGGAACAGCAGAAATAAATTGCTCTCAAGTCAGTTTTAAATTGACTTTAATGTTTTTATGAATTCAGTGTTTATATGTTTATAAGGGATAACAAGAGGATGATAATAATAAAAAATACTTTATAGTTGATTTGAGATAATGGAGGGATGATCAGGTGTCCCTTTAAAAGTGTCACACCCCCCGGTACGGTGCCTTCCCCCCCCTTTGATAATGCCAGTCACTTCTCATTAAGCGATCTGCACCTAGCGACCCGCAGCCGCGTTGTCTGTTCGGCGCAGCCAGGCAGATCGAAACGGGCGGATGAGGAGCGCGGCTGACAGTGATGTTGGCAAACTGCTTTCCATTCTGTCTGGAGACGACGTTCATCACTTGTGACACAAACTGCAGCCTCACCGAGAGACAGGCGAGCCGCAGAGACGATGTGCTGGGAGCGCCCCGCCGTTCCTGAAGGACGCTACCTTATGTACAGACAGGAGGGCGCAGGAGGACTTCAAGGAACTGAAGGCGATTGTAGAAGAAGTTTTTTTTTTCATATACAAAAAGGTAAATATTAGAGTCAGTCCACCCAGAACTGATATTTCAGAGTTTGGTGGAGGCTGGAGAGATAAACCACTTGACCCTCTCTTCTATCCCACATGGACTCTGTTGGTCCATGTGCCCATTATGAGGGGTTCCCACCATCCCTGTGCTGACTTCCCGGGTCTGTACGCCCACTGTGCCCATTATGAGGGGTTCCCACCATCCCCGTGCTGAGTTCCCGAGTCTGTACACCCGCCGTGCCCATTAGGAGGGGTTCCCACCATCCCCGTGCTGAGTTCCCGAGTCTGTACACCCGCTGTGCCCATTAGGAGGGGTTCCCACCATCCCTCTACTGAGGGGTTCACACCATCCCTGTGCTGAGTTCCCGGGTCTGTACGCCCGCTGTGCCCATTATGAGGGGTTCCCACCATCCCTCTACTGAGGGGTTCACACCATCTCCACTGGCTTTTTAAAAAATAATCATTTCACATTCAAAGGTGGAGTAGAAGGAAGGTGGAGTAGAAGGTGGAGTAGAAGGTGGAGTAGTGGGCACAAAGCTTTGAAGTATTTTCTCTCCCCTCTGAATCAACATGGCAACATTGAGAGCATTTTGGCAACACTGGAATACATTGGAGCCGATAGGAAAGGTGCAATTTATTGGTACAATTGGCTGTAAGATGCTTCTGGTGGCCGGAGAAGATTTTTTCAACTACATTGAACAGTTTTTTGTGCGAATAAATGTCAACCCGACCCAGACGGTGCCGATAACCAAAACATCATCTCTATGGCACTTGCCCTGTAGTACTCCGAGACACCAACCCCGGGCGACAACTAGTGCTCTGGCACTAACTTAATTTCTACGGCACTAACCCTCTGACACCAACCTCATCTCTAAGACACTACACTACCCCCATGACACCAACCCCATGGAAATAACCCCATGGAACCAACCCTAAGACACTACCCCATGGAACCAACCCCATGACACCAACCCCATGGAACACTAATCCCATGGAACCCCATGTAAACCCTAAGACACTACCCCATGGAACCAACCCCAACTAACCCATGGAAATAACCCCATGGCACCAACCCCATGGCACCAACCCCATGGCACCAACCCCATGACACCAACCCCATGATACCAACCCCTATGACACCAAACCCATGACACCAACCCTATGACACAAACCCTATGACACCAACCCCATGGAACTAAGACACTACCCCATGGAACCAACCCCATGGAACTAACCCCATGGCACCAACCCCATGGCACCAACCCTAAGACACTACCCCATGGAACCAACCCCATGGCAACTAACCCCCATGGTACCTAAGACAACCCCATGGCTAACCTAAACACTAAGACATGGAACCAACCCCATGGAACTAGCCCAATGGCACCACCAACCCCATGGAACGAACCCTAAGACACTACCCCATGTAACTAACCCTAAGACACTACCCCATGGAACCAACCCCATGGAACTAACCCCATGGCACCAACCCTAAGAACACTACCCCCATGGAACTAACCCCATGGAACCAACCCCATGACACTACCCCGTGGAACTAACCCTAAAACAACCCCATGGAACCAACCCCATGGCACATGGCACCAACCTCATGGCACCAACCTAAGACACTACCCCCATGGAACTAACCCCAAGACACTACCCCCATGGAACTAACCCTAAGACACTAACCCCATGGCACCAACCTCATGGAACTAACTCCAAGACACTACCCCATGGAACTAACCCCATGGAACTAACCCTAAGGCACAATTCTTATGGCACTAATCCTAACACACTACCCCATGGAACTAACCCTAAGGCACTAACCCAAAGGTAATAACCCTAACCCTCTAACACTAACCTCATCTCTAAGGCACTAATCACATGGAACTAACCCTAATCTCCGGCACTAACTCTAACCTTGTGGCACTAACCCCAACGCTCTGGCACTATATTTATCTTGAAGGCACTAACCCTATTGAACTAACCCTAACTCCGAGGCACTAACCTTAAGACACTAACCTTATGGCACTGACCCAACTACACTGGACAGTTTTTTTGTGCGAATAAATGACAGTGCCAATAACCGAAACATTAACTCTGTGGCATTAACCCTATAGTGCTAACCCCGACTCCGAGACACCAACTCTAGGCACTAACCCCTATGACACCAATCCTAACTCTAAGACACCAACCCCATGGAACTAACCCCATGGCACCAACCCCATGGCACCAACCCCATGGCACCAATCCCATGGCACTAACCCCATGGCACCAACCCCATGGCACCTATCCCATGGCACTAACCCCATGGTACCAACCCCATGGAACTACCCCATGGCACCAATCCCATGGCACTAACCCCATGGCACCAACCCCATGGCACTAACCCCATGGCACCAACCCCATGGCACCAATCCCATGGCACTAACCCCATGGCACCAACCCCATGGCACCTATCCCATGGCACTAACCCCATGGTACCAACCCCATGGAACTATCCCCATGGCACCAACCCCATGGCACTAACCCCATGGCACCAACCCCATGGCACCAATCCCATGGCACTAACCCCATGGCACCAACCCCATGGAACCAACCCCATGGCACCAATCCCATGGCACTAACCCCATGGCACCAACCCCATGGCACCAATCCCATGGCACTAACCCCATGGCACCAACCCCATGGCACCAACCCCATGGCACCAATCCCATGGCCTAACCCCATGGCACCAACCCCATGGAACCAACCCCATGGCACCAATCCCATGGCACTAACCCCATGGCACCAACCCCATGGCACCAATCCCATGGCACTAACCCCATGGCACCAACCCCATGGCACCAATCCCATGGCACTAACCCCATGGTACCAACCCCATGGAACTAACCCCATGGAACTAACCCCATGGCACCAATCTTAACTCTAATGCAGCTACCCCTATGGCACTAAGCCTATGACACTGACGCTAACTATATGGCACTAACCATCTCTAAAACACTAACCCTGTCTGGCACTAACCCTATGGCACTGACCATAACTACGGCACCAACCTTAACTCTAAGGCACCTACCCCATAGAACTAACCCTATGGCACTGACCACCTCCAAGACACTACCCTTATGGCAATAACCCTAACACTAAGGCACTATCCCTATATCACTAACCCCAACTCTATGACACTAACCCTAACTATGGCACCAATCCTAAATCTATGGCCCTACCCCTATGGCACTGGCCCTAACTCCAAGGCACTACCCCTATGGCACTGGCCCTAACTCCAAGGCACTACCCCTATGGCACTGGCCCTAACTCCAAGGCACTACCCCTATGGCACTGGCCCTAACTCCAAGGCACTACCCCTATCCAATGCCCTAACTCCTATGGCACTGGCCCTAACTCCAATGCACTAACCCTATGGCACTGGCCCTAACTCCAAGGCACTACCTCTATGGCACTGGCCCTAACTCCAAGGCACTAACTCTATGGCACTGGCCCTAACTCCAAGGCACTACCCCTATGGCACTGGCCCTAACTCCAAGGCACTACCTCTATGGCACTGGCCCTAACTCCAAGGCACTAACTCTACGGCATTGGCCCTAACTCCAAGGCACTACCCCTATGGCACTGGCCCTAACTCCAAGGCACTACCCCTATGGCACTGGCCCTAACTTTAAAGCACTAACCTCATCTCTAAGACACTTACCCCCATGGCACTACCCCCCCGGCACTAACCCCCGTGGCACTACCCCTAACCCTAGAACTAATGCAAATCCTAACCTTCACCCTCTTCTTATAAACATCAATTTCTTGGTCATCGCATAGCTTTGGTTATTAAACAAAGACGTCACACAACATTTGGGTCTGACATGGTTTTGTTTAGCAAAAATCTGCGACAAAAAAACTGACTTGTGAGTAAAGGACGAAAAAAAAAAGAAGACCCCAAGAGAACAAATTTCCGATCCCAAAATCTGCCCATCCCTACCGTCGCGCCCCCCTCCTTTCCGATCCCAAAATCTTGCCCATCCCTACCGTCCCGTCCCCCCCCTTTCCGACCCCAAATCTGCCCATCCCTGCCGTCCCGTCCCCCTCCTTTCCGATCCCAAATCCGCCCATCCCTACCGTCCCGTCCCCCTCCTTTCCGATCCCAAAATCCGCCCATCCCTGCCGTCCCGTCCCCCTCCTTTCCGATCCCAAATCCGCCCATCCCTGCCGTCCCGTCCCCCTCCTTTTCCGATCCCAAATCCGCCCATCCCTACCGTCCTGTCCCCCTCCTTTCCAACCCCAAATCTGTCCATCCCTACCGTCCCGTCCCCCTCCTTTCCGATACCAAATCTGCCCATCCCTACCGTCCCGTCCCCCTCCTTTCCGATCCCAAATCTGCCCATCCCTGCCGTCCCGTCCCCCTCCTTTCCGATCCCCAAATCCGCCCATCCCTACCGTCCCGTCCCCCTCCTTTCCGATCCCAAATCCGCCCATCCCTACCGTCCCGTCCGTCCCAAATCTGTCCATCCCTGCCGTCCCGTGCCTCCTCCTTTCCGATACCAAATCTGCCCATCCCTACCGTCCCGTCCCCCTCCTTTCCGATCCCAAATCTGCCCATCCCTGCCGTCCCGTCCCCCTCCTTTCCGATCCCAAATCCGCCCATCCCTACCGTCCCGTCCCCCTCCTTTCCGACCCCAAATCTGCCCATCCCTGCCGTCCCGTCCCCCTCCTTTCCGATCCCAAATCCGCCCATCCCTGCCGTCCCGTCCCCCTCCTTTCCGATCCCAAATCCGCCCATCCCTGCCGTCCCGTCCCCCTCCTTTCCGATCCCAAATCCGCCCATCCCTACCGTCCTGTCCCCCTCCTTTCCAACCCCAAATCTGTCCATCCCTACCGTCCCGTCCCCCTCCTTTCCGATACCAAATCTGTCCATCCCTACCGTCCCTGTCCCCCTCCTTTCCGATCCCAAATCTGCCCATCCCTACCGTCCCGTCCCCCTCCTTTCCGATCCCAAATCTGCCCATCCCTACCGTCCCGTCCCCCCTCCTTTCCGATCCCAAATCTGCCCATCCCTACCGTCCTGTCCCTCTCCTTTCCGATCCAACAGCTGAAAATTTTTTTTTTAAAAGTATAAAAAAAACTTTTAAAAAAAGTATGCGGCCGCCATCTTGTTCCCGGGCACCCAGGACACCGCGGAACACGAAGCGGCTCTGCGCACGGGCGTATGTGTTGCGTATTTATTCCCCGGTCAGGCGCTGGGGCCCCATGTGCCGGCTAATGATCAGCTGCATAGTAACATTGGCTGCTGCTGCGGAAGTGACTGGGGCATCCGCTCGCACCTCTCTGGACGAGGTCTGCTTGTCGTTCGCTGGGAGCGCCCCCGGCAGGAAACGTCAACTCATTTTGTTTCTTCAAGAGGAAATTTTCACAGCTGAGTCGCCATTTCCTGACAGGATGAATCATTCTCCGTCCCTGGGCTGGAAATCCACTCCGAGCCTGGGACAGACGGAACGATCTACAGACACCTCCCCCTCTTTGTAGTTCATAAATACAGTACAGTACCCTGAACTGAAATTTCTGAAGGAGCAGCGTTGTCGCCCTAGGCTGCTCTCCAGATTTGGACTACAAACACCTCCCCCTCTTATCTCCATAACACAAGGGGAGGTGTTTTGTAGTTCACCGAGAATACCTGTTCGAGATATCAGTTCAGGGCACTGTACTGTATCCATGAAGCAGCAGTGTTGTCACCCTAGGCTGCTCTCCAGATTTGGACTACAAACACCTCCCCCTCTCTTCTCCATAATACAGAGGGAGGTGTTTTGTAGTTCACAGAGAACACCTGTTCAAGATATCAGTTCAGGGCACTGTACTGTATCCATGAAGGATCAGCATTGTCACCCTAGGCTGCTCTCCAGATTTGGACTACAAACTCCTCCCTCTCTTCTCATCTCCATTACATGAGGGAAGTGTTTTGTAGTTCACAGAGAATACTCGTTTGAGATATCAGTTCAGATCACTGTACTGTATTCTATGAAGGAGCAGTGTTGTCACTCTAGGGTGCTCTCCTGTTTTGGACTACAAACCCCCCCCTCTCTGCTCATCTCCATAACACGGGGGGGGGGGGGTCGTAGTTCACAAATACTTGTGTGAGAAATCAGTTCAGAGCTCATGAACATACATGGAAATTGGATTTCTGACAGACCGGCAGTACTAATGTTTTGCACTTGCAAACATCGTCATATGTGTGAGCTGAACGCACCGCAGCGCCATGAACCCGCCCTCAGCTGGATATATATTCATTCTAGATTACAGATATACAAGAAAAACATTGAAGGTCTAACAGAGCAGACATGGAAATGGGGAGATTGTTGTCATAGAGGTGCCTGGACATTGTCACCGACACCCTCCGCCCCCCCGAAACGTCTCAGCACTGATATTGTCCTGGTTATCCTCAGCAGATCCCATAGACTGCATGTCCTGTGCATGAGACCGTCTACTACAGGAAGATGAGAAATTAAAAGGGGAACTCCACTTCCGTGGGAAAAATTATTATTTTTATTTTTTTATATTTAATTTTATTATTTTATTTTAATATTTTTTATATCATATTTTTTTTTTATTTTTATATTTATATTTTTTTTATTATTTTTTTTATATTTTTTTTTTTTTTATATATTTTTTTTTTTTTTAATAATTTTTTTTTTTAATTTTTTTTTTTTTTTTTTTTTTATAATTTTATTATAATATATTTTTTTTATTTTATAAATAATAAAAATTTTAATATATTTTTATAAATATATTTAATTTTTTTTTATATATATATATTATTAATTTTTTAATTTTTAATATTATTTATTTTATAATTATAAATTTATTAATAATTAAATAAAATTTTTTTTTTAAAATTTTTTAAAAAAAAATTTTTTTTATTTTTTTTTATATAATAAATTTAAAATAATTTTTTTATTTTATTTTTATTTTTTTTTTATAATTTTTTTTTAATAATAAAATTTTTTTATATAATTAATAAAATTTAAAAAAAAAAAAATAATTTATAAATTATAAATATATAATTTTAAATTTAATATAAAATATAAAAATAATAAAAAATTAAATATTAATTATTTTTTTTATAAATATATTATAATATTAAATAATAATATAAAAAAAAATTAAAAAAAAATATTTTTTAAAATTATTTAAAATTATAAAAAAATAAAAAAAAAAAAAAAAAAAATAATTATATTTTAAATATAAATAAAAAAAATTTTTTAAAAATTTTTAAATTTATATATATATAAAAATTAATTAAAAAAAAAAAATAAAAAAAAAAATTTAAATAATTTAAATAAATTATTAAAAATAAAAAAAATATTTAAATTTAAATATATTATATAATTATAAAAAAAATAATAATAAAAAAAAAAATTTAAAAAATAATTTAATAAAAAATATAATTTATAAAATTTTATTTATTTTATTAAAATATAATTTTTTTTTATAAATAAAAATATTTTTATTTTTTTTTTAATATTTATTTTATATTATTATTAAAAATAATATTATAAAAAAAATATTAAAAAAAAAATTTTTTTTAAAAAAAATTTTTTTATAAATAATTTATAATTTTTTATAATTTAATATATATATATTTTTTATAATTTAATTAAAAAATTTTTTAATATTATTTTTTATTATAATTTTATATTTATATTTATATAATATTTTTTTATATTATAAATATTTTTTTTTATATTATTTTTAATTAATATTAAAAATTTTTAAATTTTAATTTTTATAATTTTTAAAAAAAAAATATTTATTAATAATATATTTTATTTTTTTTTAATTAATTTATTTTTTTTATTTTTTTTTATTATTATTTTTTTTTTTTTTATTTTTATTTAATTTTTTTTTTTTTTTTTTTATTTTTTTTTAAAAAAAATTTTAAATTTTTTTTTTTTTTTTTTAATTTATAAAAATAAAATTTTTTTTTTTTTTTAAAAATTTTTTTTTTTTTTTTTATAAATTTTTTTATTTATTTTAAAATTTTTTTAATAAAATTTTATTAAAATAATAATTTTTTTTTTATTTTTATAAAATTATATTTTTTAATATTTTTTTTTTTTAAATTATTTTTTTTTTTTTATTTAATTTTTATTTTTTTAAATTTTTTTTTATTATTTTTATTTTTTTTTATTTTTTTTTATTTAAAATTTTTAATTAAATTTATTTATTTTTTTTTTTTTTTTTTTAATAATTTTTTTTTAAAATTTTAATAATTTTTAATTTTTATAAATATTTTTTTTTTTTTTTTAATTTATTAAAAAAAAAAATTTTTTTTATTTTTATTAAAATGAAATTTTATTTTTATTAATTTTTAATATTTATTTTTTTAATATTTTTATAATAATATATATTATTATTTATTAATTTTTTATTTTTAATTATTTTTTTTATATATTTATTAAAATATTTTTTAAATTTTTATTTTTTTTTTTTTTATTTATTATTTTTTTTTTTTTTTAAAATAATTTTTTTTTTTATTTTTTTTTTTAATTTTAATTTTAATTTTTTAAAATTTTTTTATTTTTAATTTTTTTTTTTTTTAAATTAAATTTTTAAAAATTTTTATTTTTTTAATTAATTTAAATTTTTTTTAATTTTTTATATTTTTTTATTTTTTAATTATTTTTAATTTTTTTTTTATTATTTTTTAAAAATTTTATTTTTTATTTTTTAATTTTTTTTTTAAATTTTAATATATTTTTTTATATTTTTTTTTATTTTTAAAAAAAATTTTAATATATTTATTTTTTTTTAAATTTTTAAATTTATTTATAAAATTTTAAATTTTTTAATTTTTTTTTTATTTTTTATTTTAAATATATAAAAAAATATTAATTTTATTAAATAATATTTAATTTTTTTTTTTTTTTAAAATTAAATATTTTATTTTTTTTTATTTTTTTTTTTTTTAAATTTTTTTAAAATTTAATAATAATCAAATATAATATTTTTTAAAAAATTTTTAAATTTTTTAAATATAAATTTTTTTAAATTTTTTTAATTTTATTTTATTTAATTTATAAAATTATAAAATTTATTTTTTTTATTAAAAAAAAATAAAAAAAAAATTTTTTTTTTTTTTTTTTTATTTTTTTTTTTTTTATAAAAAATTAATAATATTTTTTATAATTAATTTTTATTATTTTTTTTTTATTTTTTTAATTTTAATTTTTATTATATTTTTTAAAATTATTTTTATTTTTTAAATTTTTTTTAAATTTTTTTAAGTTTTTAATATATATTTTTTTTTTTTATTAATTATTTTTTTAATATTTTTTATTTTTATAATTATTTAATTATTTATTTTTTTTTTTTAAATATTTTTTATAAAAAATTTTTATATAATTTTTTTTTAATTTTTTAAATTTATTTTTTTTTTTTTTAAAAATATAAAAAAATTATTTTAATTTTATTATTTATTTTTTTTTTTTATATTTTTTTTTTTTATATTTTTTTTTATTATTTTTTAAAATTTTTATTTTTTTTATTAAAAAAAATTTATTTTTTTTTATATATTTTTTATTATTTTAAAATTTTTTTTTTTTATTTTTTTTAATATATTTATATATTTTTTTAATTATTAAATAAAATTTTTTTTTTTTTTTTTTTTTTTTTTTTTTTAAATATATAAAAATAAATTTAATTTTTTTTAATAATTTTTTTATAATATTATTTTTTATATTTTTTTTATTTTTTTTATTTTTTATCCATTTATTAAAAATAAATAATTTTTTTTTTTTTAATAAATAAAATTAAAAAAAATAATTTTAAAATTTTTTTTTTTTTAAATATATTTTAAAAAAAAAATTTTTTTTTTTTTTAATTTTTAATTAATATATATTATTTTATTTAATTTTTTATATATATATTTTTTTTTATTAAAAATTATATTTATTAAAATTTATTTTATTTTTATATAATATATTTTATTTTTAATTAAAATTTTTAAATAAAATTTTTTAAATAAATTATATTTTTTTTTTAAATTTAAAAAATAAATTATTTAATTTAATTTTTATTATTTTTTTTTTTTTTTTTTTTAAATAAAATATTTTTAATATTATATATATTTTTAATTTAAAAATTTTATTTTAATATAAATTTTTTATTATTTTTTAAATAAATTTTTTTTTAAATTATTTATAAATATATAAAAATTTATTTATATATATATATATATATATAATTTATATATATAATTTTTTTTTTTATTTTTTTTTTATTTTAAAATAAATAAAAAAAATTTTTATTAAAAATTTTATATTTTTTTTTAAAATTAATTTATTTTAATTAAAAAAATAATTATTTATTATATAAATTTTAAATAAATTTATATTTTTTTTTATAAAATAAAAATAAAATATATTTATTTAATTAAAAAATTTTATTTTTAAATAAAAATATTAAATTATTTTAATTAAATATTATAATTTAATAATAATATATTTATAAAATATATTTATTTTTTTTTTTTTTTAAAATATAAATTTTAAAATTTTTAAAATTTAATATTTATTAAAAATATATTAAAATTTTAAAAATTTTATATAATTTTTATTAAATAAATTTAAAAATTAAATAATTTTTATTTTTTTTTTTTTTTTTAAAATTTTAAAAAAAAAAAAATAAAATTATAATATATTTAAAAATTATTATTTTAAATTTATTTTTTTATATACTTTTTTTTTAAATAAAATTTAATTATTTAATTTTTTTTTATTTTTTATTTTATTTTTATTAATTTTTATTTTTTTAAAATTTTTTTTTTATTTAAATTTTTTTTTTTTTTTTTTTTTTATTTTTATTAAAATTTTTTCGGCAGACATATTTTTTTTTTATATTTTTATTTTTAATAAAAAATTTTTTTATTAGCGAAAAAAAAAAATTTTTTAAATTATTAAAAATAATTTAAAAAAATTTGAAATTTTATATATTTTTATTTATAAATTTTTTTTTTTTTTTTTGATTATTTTTTTTTTTTTAATATTAAAAAAAAAAATTTTAAAAAAAAAAATAAAATTAATTATTTTAATTTAATTTTATTTATTTTAATTTTTTTTATTTTATTTTTATTAAAAAAAAAAAATTATTAAAAATTTATTTTTTTTTTAAATAATTTTTTATTTTAAATATTTAAAAAATAAATTTTTAAAATATTATATATTATTTACATTTTTTTTTATTAATTAATAATTTTTTAAGCCAAAAAATTAAATATATTTTTTTTTTTAAGTAAAATATAAAACTTTTTTTTTTTTTAAATTAAATTTTTTTTTTTTATATTTTTTTAATTTAAAAAATTTTATTTTTTTTTTTTTTTTTTTTTTTTTATTTTTTTTTAAAATTAAATTTAAAAAAAAATTTTTTTTTTTACAAAATTATTTTTTATTTTTAATTTTTTTTTTTTTTTAAAAATTTAATTTTTTTTATTTTATTTTAAATTTTTTTTTAATTTTTTAAATTTATTTTTTTAAATTATTTATTTTTTTATAAATATTAAAATTTTTTTTATTTAAAAATAATTTTTTTTTATTTTTTTTTTTTTTATAAAATTTAATTTAAAATTTTTTTTTTTTTTAATTAATTTATTTTTTTTTTAAATTTTTTTTAAATTTTTTATTAATTTTTTTTTTTTTTATAGCATTTTTTTTTTTAATAATTTATATTTTTATTAATTATTTTTTTTTTTAATTATATTTTATTTTTATTTTTTTTTTTTTTATTTAATATTAAAAATTTTTTTTTTTTTTTTTTTTTTTTTTAATTATTTTTTTTTTTTTTTTTTTTAGCATTATATTATAATTTATTTTTTTATTTATTTTTTTTTTTTAATTATTATATTTTTAAAATTTTTTTTTTAATTTTATTATTTTTATTTTTATTTTTAAAAAATAAAATTAATTTATTTAATATAATTTAAAAATTTAAAAAATTTTTTTTTTATAATTATTTTTTTTTTTTTATTTATATTTTTTTATTTTTAATTTTTTTTTAAAATTTAAATTTTAATATTTTTTTTTTTTTTTATAAAAAAAATTAATTTATTTTTTTTTTAATATTAATTATAAATTTATTATGCATTATTTTTTTATATAATTTATATTATTATTTTATTTTTTTTTTTTTTTTTTTAAATTTATTTTTTTTTTTTTTTTTTAGGGGATTATTTGGGTTTTATTTAATTTATTTATATAAATTATAATTATTTTTTTTTTTTTTTTTTTTTTAATATTTTTTTTTTTTTTAATTTTTTTTTTTTTTTTAAATTAAATTTTTTTTTTTTTTTTTTATAATTAATTAATTATTATTTTTTTTATTTATATTAAGCATATACAAATTAAAATATTATTATTATTATTTTTTTTTTTTTTTATTATTTTTTTTTATTTTTAAAATTTTAAATTTTTTTTTAGATGGAAATTTTTTTTTTTTTTTGCAGGAGGAGGAGGGGACTTATTTGGGTAGTTTAGGTTACAGCATGTCACAAAGGCCTATGCATTATTATTTTTTTTTTTTTTTAATTATATTTATTTTTTTATTTTAGGGGACTTATTTGGGTAGATTAGGTCACAGCATATCACAAAGGCCTATGCATTATTATTATTTTTTTTTTTTCTAATTATATTTATTTATTCATTTTTTCTTTTTTTTTTATTTAAATGGAATTTTTTTTTTTGGAGGAGGGGACTTATTTGGGTAGTTTAGGTTACAGCATGTCACAAAGGCCTATGCATTATTTATTATTATTATTTTTATTTTAATTTATATATTTTTTTTCTAATTTATATTTTTTATTTTTTTATTTTTTTATTTAAATGGAATTTTTTTTTTTTTTTGGAGGAGGGGACGTATTTGGGTAGTTTAGGTTACAGCATGTCACAAAGGCCTATGCATTATTATTTTATTATTATTATTATTATTATTATTAATAAATTTTTTTTTTTTAATTATTTTTTATTTTTTTTTATTTTTTTTTTAAATGGAATTTTTTTTTTTTTGGAGGAGGGGACGTATTTGGGTAGTTTAGGTTACAGCGTGTCACAAAGGCCTATGCATCATTTATTATATTTTTTTTTCTAATTATATTTATTTTATTTTTAAATTTAAATGGAATTTTTTTTTTTTTTTTTTGTGGAGGAGGGGACTTATTTGGGTAGTTCAGGTTACAGCGTGTCACAAAGGCCTATGAATTATTATTTATTTCCAATTTTATTTACATTTTTTTTTATTTAATTAGAATTTAGTTTTTTGTTTTGGAGGAGGGGGGTTTATGCCTCGTGACGCATGTTGATGTGCGTTATGATGAATTTACGTGCGTGACAAGGCATCGGCGTGCGGCGTGATGCGCATCCTAACGCATGAGTTGGGTCTTGACGCCTCCCCATCGATTTTAAAGAAACAGGCAATGCGTTCGACTCGTTTTGCATTTTTTTTTCTTGTTGCTAGGCAGATTTAAAATGCAAAACGCATCAAAAACACGGCAAAAAAAAAAAAACGCACAACATACTTCTCAGCGTTTCCATTGAAGTCTATAGAACCAAAAATGCAACTGTTTGCGTTAAAAAAAAATGTCCCCGACCCTTTCGAGAGAAAAAAAAACGCAGCGGGCAAAAACGCGAAGTGTGAACGTGTCCCGTAGGAAATCTGTAAAATGGACTGCTGTGCGTTTCTGCAAAACGAAGCTCGGTTCTCACGGCGCAGAAAATGGCGCACTTTTCTGAGATGTGCAGAAATGCGCTGTCCTGTGCGGCGATGCCAAAAACGCACGGTGCCGCGGCATTCTTGTGGTCGCGGAGCAGCGCTCAGCGTTTTCTTTGCTTCCTTGGCATGCCGGGCTGTACTTGCGGCCAGCGCGGTTACAGAACAATGGCGCGGTTCGGGTTTGGTGGCGAGCCGACGTGGAAAGTATGGATGTCATCAGATCTCCGGCCAATCATTCCCTCTACAGTCCGGATCTGTAATTGCGGGGAAACGTCTGCAGGAGAAACATTTCATTTGTTGTTTCTGGAGGAGAAATAGAAGATCTGCAACAATGTAACCACATCGAAGTGTTCCGGAGAGCGAAAACGAACGACCTGCTGACTGGATGAATGATGTACTCCGGGGAGTGACCGCTACTGGGCTGCTGGACACGAGTGTCAGGTGTCCATTGTTTCTGGGACCCCCCCAAGTGTCAGGGTGTCATTGTTCTGGACCCCCAAGTGTCAGGGTGTCATTGTTCTGCCCCCCCCAAGTGTCAGGGTGTCATTGTTCTGGGACCCCCCCCAAGTGTCAGTGTGTCATTGTTCTGGACCCCCAAGTGTCAGTGTGTCATTGTGGGACCCCCCCAAGTGTCAGTGTCATTGTTCTGGACCCCCCAAGTGTCAGGGTGTGATTGTTCTGGGACCCCCAAGTGTCAGGGTGTGATTGTTCTGGGACCCCCCCCAAGTGTCAGTGTGTCATTGTTCTGGGACCCCCCAAGTGTCAGGGTGTCATTGTTCTGGGACCCCCCAAGTGTCAGGGGTGTGATTGTTCTGGGACCACCCCCCAAGTGTCAGTGTGTCATTGTTCTGGACCCCCCAAGTGTTGTCCTATTGTTCTGGGACCCCCCAAGTGTCAGGGTGTCATTGTTCTGGACCACCCCCAAGTGTCAGTGTGTCATTGTTCTGGACCCCCCCAAGTGTCAGGGTGTCATTGTTCTGGGACCCCCCAAGTGTCAGGGTGTGATTGTTCTGGGACCCCCCCAAGTGTCAGTGTGTCATTGTTCTGGACCCCCCAAGTGTCAGGGTGTCATTGTTCTCTGGGACCCCCCCAAGTGTCAGTGTGTCATTGTTCTGGACCCCCCAAGTGTCAGGGTGTCATTGTTCTTGGGACCCCCCCCCCCAAGTGTCAGTGTGTCATTGTTTCTGGACCCCCCAAGTGTCAGGGTGTCATTGTTCTGGACCCCCCAAGTGTCAGTGTGTCATTGTTCTGGACCCCCCAAGTGTCAGGGGTTTGTCATTGTTCTGGGACCACACCCCCAAGTGTCAGTGTGTCATTTGGTTCTGGAC
Source organism: Staurois parvus (assembly GCA_951230385.1). Classification (NCBI taxonomy): domain Eukaryota; kingdom Metazoa; phylum Chordata; class Amphibia; order Anura; family Ranidae; genus Staurois; species Staurois parvus. The sequence continues at coordinate 332,406 of CATNWA010009460.1, forward strand.
CCCCCAAGTGTCAGGGTGTGATTGTTCTGGGACCCCCCCCCAAGTGTCAGGGTGTCATTGTTCTGGGATCCCAAGTGTCAGGGTGTCATTGTTCTGGACCCCCCCCAAGTGTCAGGGTGTGATTGTTCTGGGACCCCCCCAAGTGTCAGGGTGTCATTGTTCTGGGACCCCCCCAAGTGTCAGGGTGTGATTGTTTCTGGGAACCCCCCCAAGTGTCAGGGTGTCCATTGTTCTGGGTCCCAAGTGTCAGGGTGTCATTGTTCTGGGTCCCCCCCCCCCCCAAGTGTCAGGGTGTCATTGTTCTGGGACCCCCCCAAGTGTCAGGGTGTCATTGTTCTGGGATCCCAAGTGTCAGGGTGTCATTTCTGCCTGCCCCCCCCCAAGTGTCAGGGTGTCATTGTTCTGCCCCCCCCCCAAGTGTCAGGGTGTCATTGTTCTGCTACCCCCCCCAAGTGTCACTGTATCATTGTTCTGGGACCCCCCCCCCCAAGTGTCAGGGGTGTCATTGTTCTGGGACCCCCCAGGTGTCCAGGGTGTCATTGTTCTGGGATCCCAAGTGTCAGGGTGTCATTGTTCTGCTACCCCCCCCAAGTGTCACTGTATCATTGTTCTGGGAGCCCACCCCCCCAAGTGTCAGGGTGTCATTGTTCTGGGGACCCCCCAGGTGTCAGGGTGTCATTGTTCTGCTACCCCCCCCCCACCCAAGTGTCAGTGTATCATTGTTCTGGGACCCCCCCTCAAGTGTCAGGGTGTCATTGCTCAGTGGGACCCCCCCCCAGGTGTCAGGGTGTCATTGTTTCTGGACCCCCCCCCCCCCTTTGTGTAATTTATTTGAATCCAATGTCCAGTTTGTGTCGCACGGGAACATTCCTCGCGGTTTTCAAACGACTCAATAATGACGCCCCCCATCACTCTATAGACAACGCGTTCCTGGAGGGGTGATGGCTGTTAGTAGGAACGGAACCCCGCCCCCCCCCCCCCCCTCACGCCACAAGACAACGCTCATTTTTGACCCCCCCATCACTCTATAGACAACGCTCAATAATGACCCCCCCCACTCTATAGACAACGCTCAATAAGACCCCCCCCATCACTCACAAACGCTCAATAGTGACCCCCCCCCGCCATCACTGTATAGACAACGCTCAATAATGACCCCCCCCGCCATCACTCTATAGACAACGCTCAATAATGACCCCCCCCTCCATCACTCTATAGACAACGCTCAATAATGACCCCCCCCGCCATCACTCTATAGACAACGCTCAATAATGACCCCCCCCCCATCACTCTATAGACAACGCTCAATAATGACCCCCCCCCCGCCATCACTCTATAGACAACGCTCAATAATGACCCCCCCCCCGCCATCACTCTATAGACAACACTCAATAATGACCCCCCCCCCCCGCCATCACTCTATAGACAACGCTCAATAATGACCCCCCCCCCCCCCGCTGCCATCCTCCCATCAGAATATCAACCTTCAATCCCGCACATCACATCAGGTTCCTCGCCACGTGACATCATCACAGGTCCCCCCCGCCACGTGACACCATCACAGGTCCCCCGCCACGTGACACCATCACAGGTCCCCCGCCACGTGACATCACAGGTCCCCCGCCATGTGACACCATCACAGGTCCCCCGCCACGTGACATCATCACAGGTCCCCCGCCACGTGACATCATCACAGGTCCCCCGCCACGTGACATCATCACAGGTCCCCCGCCACGTGACACCATCACATACGAGACAGCCTGGTGGTAGAGAGCACACCCCCCTCCCCCTTCCCGCGTCTGGAACTTCAGTCATGTCAGCCCCGGGCCCCAGAGGGCCCTTCAATGCCTTCCCCATCCTCACACCTTCCGCTCTCATTTCCTCTTCTTGTTCTATGCCCCCCCCCCAACAGATTGCTCATCATCATCGAACAAACACTGCAGCTGTGCTGAAATCAGCTCTTCCAATCACCTTGAATCATTCAGCAGGCTTTTAGTAGGCCCTGCCGCCTCCTGTCACATGACACTGTGATGTGCAACCTCCCTCTCCTGCTGCAGTGACTCCAGAAAGTAGGCGGTGCTTTGGTGCGGGAGCCTGCCTTGGCTGCCATTGCAGATACGCCCCCAGCTCCACCCAAATCTGATATCGGTTTGGCTACCGACCAATTGAATCTCTGAGATACCCTTCAGGATTCACAATGATGGTGTCACCCTCCCCCCCTCCTCCTACCCAGGGGGTCCCCCTATGACCTAGAAATGGGCAAGCAAATCTGAAAGCCCAGCTGTGAAAAAGTGACACCTTCACCATGTGAAAGGCATTGAGAAACAGAGCTCCCGATCAGGGACGGACTGACAACTCATGGGGCCCCCGGGCCATAGGGGATCATGGGGCCCCTGTGTCCTTGCCCACACTCAAAACAAGCCTATGAAAGGTACCAGGGGCATCTCGTGGGGCCCCCTACTGACCCCGGGCCCTCGGGCAGTGCCAGAGTTCCCAAATGGTCAGTCCGTTCCTGCTCCCGATTCATCAAGCTGCAGTATGATTTAAGGCATGCTAAAGTGGCCTCTCAACGATATCGATTACTGCATGCCTTCAGTAACACTCAGTAACCAATATTGCAGTTCGATGAATCTGGACTGTAGTAGCCTCCTGGAGCTAGGAGAAGCCTTGGAGATGACTCGGTTTACAATCACCAATGCATGCTGGTGTGCTGCAGTATTTAGCATGCTAAAGTGATTACTGCTTTTTTTTAGCATGCCTTCAGTAACACTCAACACTCAGTAATCGATATTGCAGTTCGATGAATCTGGGCCGTAGTAGCTTCCCGGAGATAATAGAAGCCTGGAGATGACTCGGTTCACAATCACCAATGCATTGCAGTATTTAGCATGCTAAAGCGGCCTCTCGACCATTCCTGCTACAGGTTATGTTAGCATGCCTTCAGTGACATTCAGCACCCCATAAGTGATATTGCAGTTCGATGAATCTGGGCCGTAGTAGCTTTCCAGAGCTAATAGAAGCCTTGAGGATGACTCAGGTCGCAATCACCCGCGCACGTTGGTGTGCTGTGGCACCATTCATTCTCAATGGCACCCTTATGTACCTTGCATTGCGTCACGTGGAATGCGCTACCATACACTGCGGTGGCTGTGATGACGCCCAGTGGGCTGGACGAAACATGTTTGGGCGGGTGTGGCCTGGATGAAGTCAGGCCAAGGCCACTGTACCTTGCGTTGCGTCACGTGGAATGCGCTACCATACGCTGCGGTGGCCGTGATGACGCCCAGTGGGCTGGACGAAACATGTTGGGGGGGCGTGGCCTGGATGAAGTCAGGCCGAGGCAACTGTACCTTGAGTTGCGTCACGTGGAATGCGCTACCATACGCTGTGGTGACCGTGAGGATGCCCAGTGGGCTGGACTGGATGAAACATGTTGGGGCGGGCGTGGCCTGGATGAAGTCAGGCCGAGGCAACTGTACCTTGAGTTGCGTCACGTGGAATGCGCTACCATACGCTGTGGTGGCCGTGAGGATGCCTAGTGGGCTGGACGAAACATGTTGGGGCGGGCGTGGCCTGGATGAAGTCAGGCCGAGGCCACTGTGACCTATCACGTGCCGGACATGCATGGTGTGCAGCGGCTGAGAATTTTAGGATCTCATGGAGTCAGGGCGGACTCTTAGCCTGACCTGCACCCTCGGGAGCAGGGGCAGAATGACAACTCATGGGGCCCCCGGGCAATAGGAGACCACGGGGCCCCTGTGTCCTCGCCCACACTCAAACCACACCCAAAAAAGCCTATGAAAGGTACCTGGGACATCTCATGGGGCCCCCTACTGACCCCGGGCCCTCGAGGGTTTTGTTCCCCAATGGTCAGTCCCGCCCCTGCTCGGGGGGGGGGGGAACAAACCGAATGAGAGGGGGGGAGACGACACCTCGATGCTAAATCCGGCTTAGGTTCCTTACAGGGCACGTACGGCATGCTAACGTGGCCGCTCAACCATTATTGCTGCAGGTCGTTTTAGCATGCCTTCAGTGACATTCGACGCGATGGGAACCACTTGATAAAAAAAAGCAAAAAAAAAAAAAAAAAAAAGAACGAGAAATTCTTTTTCTTTCACCAAAAATTAGGAGCCGTTGCTGCCAATGAGGTCAGCCGTACCCATGATCCTTTGCGGTCGTCGTAGGTCGATCGTTCCTTTCCACGAATCTGCTACCAAACCCCCCCCCCCCCTTTCTTGTCCTTTTAACCCGATCCCCCCAAAATATTCTAATTTAGCCGGCGAACTAACTTTGCTTTCAGAATTTTTCCTTTTTTTTTCCTCCCCCCCCCCAGGCCCTCCCCCAACCCCCCCCCCCTTTACAAATGGAATGGAATGTCCGGCCAGCTGATGTCTTTATGTGGGGAGCGAACAAAAGGGAGCGATGGGGGGGGGGGGTGCACTTGGAATTGGCGTTCACAATGGCTCCTTTATGGAAGGTTTCCTGGGACAATGAGCGAACTTCGCCAGCCTGTCGGAGGACAAAAAAAAAGAAAAATCGATGAAATAAAAAACAAAAAAAAAAAAAAGAACGTCGGAATCGTTCTGTTGTGACACGGCGTTGCGGGCGGAGAAATGCGATCTATGTTTATGAATGGCGTCCCCTCCTGTACGTCCCCCCCCCGATACAGCGGCAGGCGTGGGCGGTGACCCGGGGTGCCGCGAGGATGCGACGGTGTGAAGGGTTGTCTGCACTCTGGGTGACCTGAATGTGGCGACATTTAAAGGGACGCTCCGCCTTGGCTTCCGAGCAAAGAAATCAGAGAAGTAATATCGTCATCGGCAACCGCAACCTCATTCTGAGTCCATGGATGGTTCTGATTCGGTTTCGGGTTTTATGTGGGCGGGACTTACATTGGATCGTCATGTCACCGTCACGTCAGTTTCACGTCACGTCAGCTTCACGTCATGTTAATTTCACATCTCGTCACCGTCACGTCACCTTCACGTCACGTCTCTTTCACGTCACCTTCACGTCACCTTCACGTCTCGTCACGTCTCGTCACCGTCACATCTCACCTTCACGTCACGTCTCTTTCACGTCACCCTTCACGTCACCTTCACATCTCGTCACCGTCATATCACCTTCACGTCACTTCACGTCTCTTTCACGTCCCTTCACGTCACCTTTTCACACGTCTCGTCACTCGTCACCGTCATATCACCTTCACGTCACGTCTCTTTCACGTCACCTTCACATCGTCACGTCACCTTCACGTCACGTCTCTCTTTCACGTCACGTCATCTTTTATGTCACATCACTTTCATCGTCACGTCACGTCATCTTCATGTCACGTCATCTTCACCTCGTCACTGTCCTATCACCTTCACGTCTCTTTCATGTCACGTCATCTTTATGTCACGTCACCTTCATGTCACGTCACCTTCATGTCACGTCACCTTCATGTCACGTCATCTTCACGTCATCTTCATGTCACGTCATCTTCACCTCGTCACTGTCATATCACCTTCACGTCTCTTTCATGTCACGTCACCTTCATGTCACGTCACCTTCATGTCACGTCACCTTCACGTCACATCACCTTCACGTCACGTCACCTTCACGTCACGTCAGCTTCATGTCATGTTAATTTCACATCTCGTCACCGTCACATCACCTTCACGTCACGTCTCTTTCACGTCACGTCATCTTCATGTCAAGTCATATTCACGTCTCCTCACCTTCACATCTTGTCACCGTCATATCACCTTCACATCATGTCTCTCTTTCACGTCACGTCACGTCTCTTTTACATCACGTCACTTTCGCGTCACGTCATCTTCACATCTTGTCACTGTCATATCACTTTCATGTCACGTCTCTCTTTCACGTCACGTCACCTTCACGTCTTTTTCACATCACATCCCCGTCACGTCACATTCACATCTCACATCTCGTCACCTTCACGTCACCTTCACGTCACCTTCACGTCACCTTTCACGTCTTTTTCACATCACATCCCCGTCACGTCACATTCACATCTCGTCACCTTCACGTCACCTTCACGTCACCTTCACGTCACCTTCACGTCACCTTCACGTCTCTTTCATGTTCCGTCACAAATTACAGTAACAGCATAAGTATTCAGGTTAGGAGTGGGGGGGGGGGGGGGGGGGTCAGTGTTGCAAATACAACCGTTTGTGGGGGAAAAATATTAATTTCATTTGGGTGCAGCGTTGCATGACCGCGCAATTGTCAGTTAAAGCAACGCAGCGCCGTAACGCACAAAAAAATGGCCTGGTCAGGAATGGAGAAGGGGGGGGGGGGGGGGGTGTAGCGTTGCATGACCGCGCAATTGTCAAAAAAAAAATGTAAAATGATTCCTTTGGAAAAAAACAGGCCTCTCCTAATTATCAAACCCGGCAGCCAATCAGAATCCAGCTGCCATTTCTGCAGTGGGGAGGGAGTTTGGAACGGGGAACCTGATTGGCTGTGCTGAGGAATGCAGGCAGTTGGTGCTTCAAGTCTGAACTAGAAAAAAAAAAAAAAAGGGAGCCGATGAAAGGCGTTCTGTGCAGAGACGACGGTGGTTGGTGCGCGCTGCATTTCACGCCGCGCCGCCGCGGGTTCTATTATTACAGAGGAATCACGAGTCTTCGCACCTCCTGACGCGGCTTCCTTCCTTCCTGCCGCCTTTCAACACCCTTCCTTCGTACGCCTCCTGGGAAGGATCACTAGGCAGGTATAAGAATCGATCGTTTTATCGTGATGCGCGTTCGTTCGGGGGGGGGGGGCGCGTAAAGTGAACCTGTCATCTGACGTACAAATATCCACCGATATGACCGCTGGAATAGGGTGCGACTTTGGCATGCGACTGGGGGAGGGTGACACCATCTTTGTTCAGGGTCCAGGGTCATCCTCTTCTTCCTGGATCGAGATGCCGACTCAAAGATGACATCATCGTGTGGATTCTGGTGCCTGTGTTCACAAATGTCTGACACAGATCAGCCCCTCAAAGTCACAGCAGACAGTCTGAGTGATCACTAGGGGAGGGGATCACTGGATAGAAGAGGAGGGGCTCCCCGAATAGAAGAGGAGGGACTCCACGGATAGAAGAGGAGCGACCAGGGTCAGTAGGGGGCCCCATGAGGTACCTTTCATAGGCTTTTTTGGGTGTGGTTTGAGTGTGGATGAGGACACAGGGGCCCCATGATCCCCTATTGTCCGGGGGCGCCATGAGTTGTCAGTCCGCCCCTGGGAGGGACTCCCCAGAGGGAACACAATCAGGGGCGGACTGACCATTTGGAAACTCGGGCACTGCCCGAGGGCCCGGGGTCAGTAGGGGGCCCCATGAGATGCCCCTGGTACCTTTTTCATAGGCTTTTTTGAGTTTGGGCAAGGACACAGGGGCCCCATGATCCCCTATTGCCCGGGGGCCCCATGAGTTGTCAGTCCGCCCCTGGTCACAATGCTTGTAATAACTTACATCGACCAGCCGATCGCATGCCACGCCGCTCACCCCCCTCTTGCACCTGCGCTCAGCCTGATTGCAATCACCGCCTGGTGTGCAGGGGATGATGGACTTTGCGCAGGAAGGAAAACATTTTTTTTTAAAGGGGAATCCCACCCAGTTAAATGAGCAGCCAGAAAAAAAAATTTTTTTTAAACTATTTTACCCATGCAGTGAATTCGCACTTTCCGCGCCGCATCAGAATCGCACCCCGTCCATGCGAACCGCTGCGGGCGTGTCTGTTACATAGTTAGTCTGGCTGAAAAAAAGACGAAAGTCCATCCAGTTCAACCATTAGATAAAAAAAAAAAACCTGACACCCCCGAAATCAGTTCGCAAAAACGCGGTGCGATGCGCGGAATCGGATCGCATGGGTTTGAACACGCGATCGGATTCTGATGCGGAGGGTCCTGCCCTTTTTTGGTGCGGGTGCGTTGCGATTTGATCCATGCAAAAATGTACGGCTGGAATCGCACCGTGCAGAAATCGCATGGGATTTGCACGGGAATGCGGGCGTGGCTCCTGTGCGCATCATAAGTGTGAACCCGGGCAGTCTGTGACCCCCCCCACCCCGCACGCTGCAACTGGTGCGCTATATTGCTGCATGGGGTGCCGCTGCCCCACCCCCCACCCCCTTCCTGCTCTTTGGGTTGCCAGTATTGCCACACCAGTGATGCTCGGTGCCTCCTCCAAGTGCCTCTAGCGCCACCAACTGCCACCCATAATAAAGCATTATATACAGTCCAATGAGGCCCAATTCTGGTTATTGCCCCGCCCATGCATGTTTGCGCATGCGTAGATCCATTCATAAAATGCTTGCAGTGCCATTAAAGGCTGCAAGTTTGCGCATACATGGATTGGGCACAGCTTCAGTCTCCGTTCATAACGTGCTTGTAGTGCCATTAAAGGCTGCACATTTGCGCATGCGTGGATCAGGCGCCGCTTAAGGCTCCGTTCATAATGTGCTTGAAGTGCTATTAAAGGCTGCACATTTGCGCATCTGTAGATCGGAACGCAGCAATGCAAGCGCTTTGTGAAGCGCTCAATTCATAACACGCTTATAGTGTCATTAAAGGCTGCACATTTGCGCATGCGTGGATCGGGGCGCCGCTTAAGGCTCCGTTCATAATGTGCTTGAAGTGCTATTAAAGGCTGCACATTTGCGCATCTGTAGATCGGACGCAGCAATGCAAGCGCTTTTGTGAAGCGCTCAATTCATAACACGCTTGTAGTGACATTAAAGACTGCCCATTTGCGCATGCGTGGATCAGGCGCAGCTTAAGGCTCCATTCATAAAGCGCTTGTATTGCCATTAAAGGCTGCACGTTTGCGCATGCATGGATCGGGCGCAGCTTAAGTCTCCGTTCATAATGAGCTTGCAGTGCCATTAAAGGCTGCATGTTTGCGCATGCATGGATCGGGTATAGCTTAAGTCTCCACCCATAACGCACTTGTAGTGCCATTAAAGGCTGCACATTTGCGCATGCGGGGATCGGACGCCGCTTAAGGCTCCACTCATAACGTGCTTGAAGTGCCATTAAAGGCTGCACGTTTGCGCATGCGTGGACTGGGCGCAGCTTACGGCTCTATTCATAATGCGCTTGCAGTGCCGTTAACGTTTAATAGCACTGCAAGTACATTATGAAAGCAGCCTTGAGCTGCGCCCAGTCCACGCATGCGCAAACGTGCAGCCTTCAGGACTCCCCAGAGACCTTAGGCACCTCTGTGCATGTGCAAGTGCGCCCAGGCGGCTGCGTGAATGTCATGTGATCAGGAAGGTACAATCAATGAAGAGTCGGGGTGTGCTCAGACCGAGCACCAAGTCCTGCACCTTCCTACTTGCGCCCCCATTCTGCACCCGCAGGGCCCAAACGATCAGCACAGGGCTTCTGTGCATCTGATCATCGAAGAAAGCGCTGTCAGTAAGGAGGGGGCGGGGCCAGCAATTCTCTTTAACCGTCCAGCCTGATTTCAACTTTCAGCCAGCGTGTGAAATACGGAATGCGTTTCGGGCCCCTGCGGCGGCCGACTCCAGACTCTGCATCTGTCCGGCTCCTCAGTAAGCTGTCGACATTCGCAGGTTCTGGCTCGGGGAGGGGATCCTGCGTCAGCACAGCTGGGGTCGCAGATGACGCAACGATCGATGCGCAAGCATTCCCCCCCCCGGGCCCCGGGAATGGCAGCCAAGCCCGTCATATTCAGGTCAAATCGAGATCCCGCGTCAGCTGACTTCCTCCCAACAGATGGACAGATGCTGCTTTCCCCCCACCGCTGGGCTCAGCGACTAAGCTGCTCAGACCCCCCCCCCCACCCCCCTTTCCATCTCTGAGGGGGGGGGGAGCGACTTTCCTGCATCTCCCCATTCTGAGCGCAGATTTATCAATTATGTTGCATGCAACGCGGAAGCGGCCAATGAGATTCTGCCGCGGGTTTCTGAAAGGATACATTTGTTTCCTCTTCTGCGGCTCTAATGCAAGCCATAGACGATTTTTCATCCAAAAGAATAATCGGACGATTTTCGCACTGTTAGTGGGGCCAATGCCAACGGCCGATTTTCGATGTTAGTGGGGCCAATGGCATCGGCCGACTTTCGCACTGTTAGTGGGGCCAATGCAACGGCCGATTTTCGATGTTAGTGGGGCCAATGCAACGGCCGATTTTCGATGTTAGTGGGGCCAATGGCATCGGCCGATTTTCGCACCGTTAGTGGGGCCAATGGCATCGGCCGATTTTCGCTCTGTTAGTGGGGCCAATGGCACCGGCCGATTTTCGCACCGTTAGTGGGGCCAATGGCACCGGCCGATTTTCGCACCGTTAGTGGGGCCAATGGCACCGGACGATTTTCGCTCTGTTAGTGGGGCCAATGGCACCGGCCGATTTTCGCACCGTTAGTGGGGCCAATGGCATCGGCCGATTTTCGCACTGTTAGTGGTGCCAATGGCATCGGCCGATTTTCACTCTGTTAGTGGGGCCAATGGCATCGGCCGATTTTTGCACCGTTAGTGGGGCCAATGGCATCGGCCGATTTTCGCACCGTTAGTGGGGCCAATGGCATCGGCCCGATTTTCGCACCGTTAGTGGGGCCAATGGCAACCGCCGATTTTCACTCTGTTAGTGGGGCCAATGGCACCGGACGATTTTCGCACCGTTAGTGGGGCCAATGGCATCGGCCGATTTTCGCACCGTTAGTGGGGCCAATGGCATCGGCCGATTTTCGCATCGTTAGTGGGGCCAATGGCACCGGTCGATTTTCGCATCGTTAGTGGGGCCAATGGCATCGGCCGATTTTCGCACCGTTAGTGGGGCCAATGGCATCGGCCGATTTTCGCACCGTTAGTGGGGCCAATGGCACCGGCCGATTTTCGCTCTGTTAGTGGGGCCAATGGCACTGGCCGATTTTCGCACCGTTAGTGGGGCCAATGGCATCGGCCGATTTTCGCACCGTTAGTGGGGCCAATGGCACTGGCCGATTTTCGCACCGTTAGTGGGGCCAATGGCATCGGCCGATTTTCGCACCGTTAGTGGGGCCAATGGCATCGGCCGATTTTCGCACCGTTAGTGGGGCCAATGGCATCGGCCGATTTTCGCACCGTTAGTGGGGCCAATGGCATCGGCCGATTTTCACGGTTCCTCCTCATTTCTTTTATCGGTTGTGCTGGAAAATTTGTGAAAAACGGCCGATTTTTGGTTGCAACAGAACGATCGATGTTTTGTTTTTCGGTAAACGGTCTGTATAAGGCGGCAATATTTGGAACGCATTCGCAGCGGTGGGTCTGCCGCCAAAAAAATAGCGCATGCACCTTTCTTTTTTGGAAGCGCAAATCAACATGGGCTGGCGCTCTGCGCAGGGGGGGTGGGCAGGAGGGGCGGACGCCCCGGGCGCAGTGGTCATCGTATGCATGCTGCAGTTCGGGGTCTGACAGCTACTGTTTTTATACTGTGGTCCAACCTGCCCAGGGGTGGACTGACAACTCATGGGGCCCCCGGGCAATAGGGGATCATGGGGCCACTGTGTCCTTGCCCAAACAAAAAATCCTATGAAAAAGGTACCAGGGGCATCTCATGGGGCCCCTACTGACCCCGGGCCCTCTGGCAGTGCCCGAGTGCTCGAATGGTCAGTCCGCCCCTGAACCTGCCCATGCGTCCACGCCGCGAATGCACAACTGCCTTTTAGCTGCTAAAAAGCAAGGGATCTAGCCACGCATGTGCAGTTCACACTGCATGCGCAACAGAATGGAAGCAGGGGGGCACCATTCATGCATTAGCAGCGGGAGAGGGGGTGCAGTCCTGCAACCAGGGGCCGACTGACCATTTGGAAACTCGGGCACAGCCCAAGGGCCCGGGTCAGTAGGGGGCCCCATGTGATGCCTCTGGTACCTTTTTCATAGGCTTTTTTGAGTTTGGGAAAGGACACAGGGGCCCCATGATCCCCTATTGCCCGGGGGCCCCATGAGTTGTCAGTCCGCCCCTGCCTGCAACCTTGCCCTGGGTGCTGAACGGACCCCTCCTGCCCATGCAGCAGTGAGCCGGATCTTCCACCCTCCGGCTTTAGTAAATTAAAACCCTGAGTGTCTAAGGGCCGGTTCACACGACATGCGTTTTCTTCTGCATTCAAAACGCACAGAAAGTCGGTGATATGGTGGTCAGTGTTATAGTTCACATCAGCGCTTGCAGTTTCGGCGCGTTCCGGTTGCAGAAAAAAAGAAAAAAAAAAGTAGAACAGGCTGAATTTTTCCTGCACAGAACTGCACTGGAGCGTGGTAAAACGCATTAAAAAACCGCACCAGAACACACCAAAAACGCACTGGAACGCACCAAAAACGCACTGGAACGCACCAAAAACGCACTGGAACGCACATGTCCCTATTTAAATTGAAGAAAAAGAGAGGGGAAAATATGAAGTGGAAAGCATTAAAAAAAAAAGCACCGAAACGCATCGAAAACGCACTGCAACACACCAAAAATGAGTCAAAAATGCACATGCAGAAACACATCTGGACTGCGTTTCTGTAGTGTGAACCGATCCTAAAAGAGATCATCCACCGCTGTTTAGATAACTAATACCACACATTATTTGTACAACAAAAATATATAATTATATATATT